>JAFVLL020035993.1:0-20751 GCA_021397915.2 Tor tambroides | reverse complement strand
TTTTTTTTTTTTTTTTAATGTTGAAAGTTAGTCAACTAAATTTGTTTATTTAAATGTAGCTAAAATAAACCTTTAAAAAAAAATTTTAGTAAATTCAGTGGATCTTTTTTTCAGTGGATTGAGTGCAAGGGAGAAAGCATATCAATACCTGTCCTATAATTTAGAATGAACTTAAAGAATGTACACATAATGATAAAATATTAATCTTTACCTGTATTAACCTAATGCCAAGTAGGAAAAAAAATTATTGAAAATGTGCATGCTATACCTGGAAAACTAAAACATATTTTGTTCTGTTTGTTTGTTAAAGCTGCTACACTGCAAATAATATAATTTGTACAATTGTAACTTTTTTCTTATATTGATGCAAATTACCCCAACTAGTAGACTTATTATGTCATTGGGGTTGTTAACATACATTTTTAAAATGACTGGAATTTGAACTAGATAGATATGCTTATTGTGTTCAAATTTGAGAGTTTTAGACTAAAACCTCATGTTTAAGGCTGTAACAGCCTACACAACACAACTTTTAAAATCGGAACAGATTTGATAACACTACACATACGCTTCCTGATTTTGTAAATGGTTACAGCATGGCATTATACATTAAATGACTGAGGATCACATACTACTCTTTCAGGTCATTTAAAAAAACCTCATGTGCACCCAGGAATGTGACAAATGAAAATATGTGTTCTAAAATCACCTCAAAATATCAAACATGTTTGAAATAGGCCTACTGCAACTGAATGGAATCATAGTCTGAAGCTAAAAATCAAAGTCTTTGTGAAGTCTTGTATTCCAGCCTTAGTCAAAAAGTCAAACATTGGGTCAGGTGAAGCTATATGTTCATCTTATTCCACGGTTTGTTATCACATCCTCAGGTTATCATTGGCTACACAGCATACAGCTAGAATGCCAAGCTTCACTGGGTACCTACACACACACCGACACACTAGGTAAAGTCCAAGAGCTCTGTCACTTCACAACCCCACCCCAATGAAATATATATGAAGGCCTAAAATTTTGATGAGCCCCCAAACCATAACTTGTCAGTCCTGTGAGCATTCAAAATAATCCTTTCAGTCTCCCCTCAGTTAAGCTTCTCTTGTTTTTACAAGAGACAGTGAGAAACAACAAATCTTTCTGTTATGAGTAAGCATGATTATGAGATTAAGAGAAAACATTAGCATAGTGTTAACCAATGCTACAGATTAAATGTGTTTTGAAAACAAACCATGCTAATGTGCTAATTTTCTCCCTGTAGGCCTGCAATTAATGTCAGTGGAGTCCATGTTTTTTGACCCCACTGACTCACTTGACCCAATTTTTTTTTTTTTTTCAAAATATCCTCTTTTGTGTTTCACAGGAGAAACTCATACAGATATGCAGTGACATGAGGGTGAGTAAAAGATGACCATTTTTTGACCATCCCTAAAAATAATTGTAAAAAATTAAGAATATTATTAGTGTTCTAGAGAAATCACAAAACAAAATGCAAAGGAATTTGTGCTTGCTAATAATAGACACCCACTTTTCTACAGTAATTTTGGTTTATTTAAATAAAAAAGATACATTGCTTTGTAAAACAATATGACATCCATGCCCTATTTAACCATTAGGAACAATTGCCAGATTTGAAATCTGTAAATGAAGATCTTTCTCTGAGGAAAGTACTAGTCTTTTGGTTGGTACAACAAGATCTCCCTCAAGAGCTGACCTTATTTGGATCAAGCATTACATCAGCTCTCTATTCCTTCCAAGTCACTGTTAAGCCATGGAAAGCCAACGTGTGACAGGTAATCTGAAGACGATCAGTTGCTCTCCTCAATTAAGAGCTGTTCCTCAAGGGGCTACTTTGAAGGAACATCTTTAACCTACTTGAAAGGTCCATCAGCCATTTGTATAGTTCTTCTGAGTTTGCATATGTGCAAATAGTGTATGTGAATATTTTGAGTGTTTGGCTGTGCTTTCAAGTGAGATATGAGATAAGGGTTCTGATGAAAGAGTGAGTCATGATAATGAAAACATTCTATATTAAATTGCTTCCATTTGTCAGTTTGGCAGAGAAGGCATCTCTTCACAAATATGAAAGAACAACAACAGAAAACCAAAGAGTGGGAGGACAGAGAAAAAAAATCCTAAACATGGATTAATCAAATTATAGTCAGGGTAGACATATTCCATATTAAATTATATATCAAAATGAAAATGAGGACTTTAATGTCATACTGTAGGCTATTCATCTTAAGGCAAGACTTTTGCACAGATTTTTGCACCAATTCGATGCTATAGTCAATGCTAATTGCCAAAAGTCAGAGCCAGTCTGTAGATTGTATGCAGTAGGAGTTGACATTTCACAGAAAATTGCATAGTGTACGATGGGCACAGACTTTTTTTTAGCTTCAAACATTGATTCCATCCAGTCAGAGGAGATCAAATGTGTTTAATATTTTTATTTTTGTGATTAATTGGTGGCCGATGAGCATGTCACACTAAACAAAGATTGCCAATTTTGGCCTACGATGAAATTATCAAAATGGTCTCCAATGGCAAAACCGTGACCACAATTGCACAGTGTCGGCCAGAAAATGCAATATTTCCTCAGTGTTGTGAAGCCCAGTACAAAGGACACAAAGTACATTCAGGTGGGCATAATCGAAAAGCATCTGAGAGCTGATGTGCTCTTGTTCCAGGATAAAAGGCAGAGTGATGCTAGAGAGAGAATGAAATGCTGGTGTAAAGTTACTGTGGTTTTTCTCCCGGGCCCTCACTCTTATCTGTTCCCATCATCTCTTTCTTGCTCACATTCTCTCTCCCTCTTTGCCGCAGACAAATCCTCAATTGTCAGGGTACGTGTGAACTGTTGTTTCAGAGCGGACGACAGCCAGTTGACCCCTGGACAAAGGAGTGCACTGTCCGGAGCATGGTGCTCTGATCTTAAGCAGTACAGATGAACAGAAGGTCTTCTGACTTCCTCAAGTGGCCAATCCTCTTTATTAAGACCTCAGGGTATGTGTCTAACCATTATTTTTGTGGCTCTGTTAGCTAAATGAGAGCCATCAACTCAAGTGTATGTAAACATGCTTTATCTAATGTTAGAAAAGTACTGTTGGAGGTTTTAATGTATTTAATGGAATTTTATTGATAGCATTTTGAATGTCATGAAATAATAATCATGATTTAATAAACAAGAATTTAGTATTGGAGGTGACAACTTTTGCAACAATTACATTTTATAAAACGGCACAAATTATGAAATGCAAGAAATCTAAAGAGAGCCAGTTCTTGAGTTTTGGCTAAGAATTTCCAACTATATAAGGATGATTTAAGACTTTCCAACCACTAGGTAGCATTGCACAGTTGTATTTACCATGTTTTCGACATATCCAAATCTTTGGTGAAATACAGTATTTTACAAGAATTTAAAAAAAAAAAAAATGTTGAAAGGCAACATGACTGACCTTGGAACCATATATTAACTAGCTTGCACAGATAATGTAGTCAATGGTTGATTTTCCATTACAGACAACTGAAACAGGTATTACAGGAGAGGTTTTCCTTCGACATTTGTGCTTTCCAAAGCTTTAGTGAACACAATACAGCTTGGATTACTGTAATTTGGCAGCACAATGGAGAAAGAAAGTATAATGAGAAGAGCTGTTTCATCTGGGAATATCAGGCTGAAGAACAGTCGTAGCTAATGAGGGTGTTTTTTCTGGTCTCATTACCGACCAGTTTATTTGGCTAGTGATACCTGTGATGAAGACTGTTTAAGGAGAAAAATTAACACTGCGTTGCGTATGTATCCATCATCAGTCCATTCATCCTCTGTCCTTTAGAGGAAAAAAACAACATAATGCTCTTTAATGTCTTCCATGTGCTTTTGGGGTTCATGAGTAATTTGGAATGCGCTTGCTCAATCCCCTTTCTCTTCATTTTTATTGTTTTTTTTTTACTTTCTATTATGTTCTGTGTTCTTTCTTACTGTTGCTGCCAATTTCCCTCTCTCTTCTTCTCTCCCCTCGTCTCCCCCCTCTCTTTCTGTTTCTCCTATATTTGCACGTATGTTTCCACTCAGCCCAAAATTCTTTCCAATTCTAAGGCCTCTTCCCCCAGGCTAAAAAGGAGGGGCCAGATCTGGGGCCAGTTTTCATGACCTGGATCAGCGTGTTTCTGCGTACTCTCCTTTCTTTTACAGAATAATCCATATACTATTACATAACAACATCCTCTTGAGTTACAGACTCAGAAGTTGTTCCCACCTGTACAGCACTGAATTACTGGAAAGGTCTGTCTTTTGGTCTGTTGCTTGATTTGTTTTATCAGACTGCTGGTTCTTCATTCAGATTTTGTGTACAAGCCATTCATAGATTCGGTTCACAGTACACAGACCCAGTTATGAGATCAACTTGAATTCAAACATCATGTGCCTATAGAAACCTCCCAAACTTTCAATCACCTTTTCTCAGGAATCAAATACTGTGACACAAAAGGTTTAATGTCCAACAGACATTGTATCCTCAGTCACTCTAGACCTTCTCATGGCAGTCTGCCCAGTGCAAAAAGCCAAAGCCTCCAGGAAAGCTTCCTATATAGGGCTGGTTTTTACGTTAACTTTAAATTATTGTCACTGAGGAAATGTTCCACCTTAAAGATTTACAGGACACCTGTAGAGAAAGGCCTGTTTTCTAATACATGAACATGATTTGAATCTTTTAAGTGTGTTCTGTTTCTTAGTTGCAGTATAATGGATGTGACAGCAGATTTTGGGCTTCATAATTTGTGATATTTTAAGATAGAAATATTATTTGTAGCCAGTGAAACTCTGTGTAACTGGAGATCTTCACATCGTGAACACACATTGCTAAGAGCACTAACTTTAATGACAGAGCACCACTATTAAAAAATGAACTTCTGAGCTCTCATATAAATGTGCTGCACAGAAACCTTAAATATAAGAAGTGCATTAAATTCGGTCATTTACTTTCCCTCATGTTGACCTGTATGACTGACTTTAATCTGTAAAACCACAAAAGGAAGCAGAATGTTGATGATGAAGATAACTGATGACCAGCAACTAAGAAGCTTCAGAAAATAACTAAAAACACCATAAACTTTATCCATAAGACTCACAAACTATATTTAAAGTCTTCTAAAATCATATGCTAGATGTATGTGAGGTAAATACTAAATTTTAATTTAAATAGATGCTGATAATCTTCTCCATCACACTTCTGGAATCTCATTTAGGTTTGCCTATAAGGCACAAAGTTGTTGTTTGTTTTTTCAGTGATGCCAAATGTCATTAATTCTCATATGTACTGTAACTGATGAAGATGTGTGAAATTATGCACATACTCAGTTCAAAGAATAGGATTTGAGAGACATTGTGGCCTACAAAAGAAGGAAAATCATTTGGGTTTAGAACAACAAGAATGTAAGAAATTCATTTTTAGGTAAACCACCCCTTTAAGGTTCAGGTAACTTTACTAAGAAGGTTGTCATGGCAAATCATCCAAGAACTCTTTTGGTGCAGTTCTCGTTTGGATGGTAACATGGACTCCTTTGATTGGTGGAGCTGCCCGTGTCAGGATTATGAGTAGTGTTATGGGTATTAAAGACAATTTGTTTAAAACTACTTTGAAATCACTCTGACTTGTGGCTTTTATGGAAGCATAGATCATCGCTTAACAATCTCAGAGCTCATGGAAGACCTGTCATAAAAGGTTATCTCAAATATATTTCTCTGTGGAGAAAATGAATGAGGTTTTTATTACACTCTGTAGAGCCTGATTTCATTGCTATATTCTCACTACAGCATATTTACAGCTGAAATTCATAACCAGACCATCATATTCATCATTTTGGATTTACTATCATCTTTCTTAGTATTGTCTTGCTAAAGTTCTGCTTAAACCCAATGGCTAATGGAAATGACTTTGAATATGCTGTTTCGCTTTTGCTTGCTAATGTCTCAGTCCTCAGCACAGCCAGAAATAGAAAATAGCTTCATCTGGGAATCGGCTTAGTCCTCAAAGCTCACTATACTGCTCTGATGTTGAAATAGTTTGAGGGGGGAGAAAAGTGCAGAACCAGATTCAGTTTCACTCATTTGTAAAAAGACAGGAATAAGGTTGTCATGGCAACACTGGTAGGTTTAAACTCCCTCCAAATTCCCCCTTAAACCGACATTAAAAAGAGTATAAAACATAATAGAGAGCCATGGCACCATTTATTTTTGGGTGCAAAACTCTCTGGAAAGGCTTGGTCTTTTTTTATTCGGCTGTTCGGCTCAGCAAGAGTTCAGGCTATGAGACTGTTTTAATGATGCCTGCTTGAATCACATCCATCTGCTCATTATTTAGACCTAGTTTTGCAGCTGGCTCAAATTAAAAACTGATAGTGGCTACTCCCAGACTTCCTTCTTTGAGGTGAGGTCCATGGTTCCTCCAAGACTAATGCTGTGTCCGAAATCAAATAGTCTCTGTAGGTACCACATTTGTCTAAGAACTTACTTTGTGACCACTAAAAACAGTGTGTTCCATGTATGAATGTGTGTAGTATGAATCACATTAGCCGGGTTTCCATTACAGATTTGTGCAAAAAATTAGAAATATTTTATAAATGTTGATAAAAAACCTATTGTGAATTGATGGCGTTTCCATTAACTGATGTTATGCAACTAAAATGTAATTTTTTCCTCTCGCGATAAGTCATGGTGATGGATGTTGTTAGGTTTACGTATATTGCGTACAGTATATTGCAGCCATTATTTTTATATATGCGTGTATCTTTAGTGAAGATTTTATACTTGAGACCGGCCACGTATGAGGTGCTTCTTGGAGGTTTTAGTACATTAAAGAGTGATCATGTGACTTTTACGTATGCCAGGTGACCTGTAAATGCGAAAAAAAAAAAAAAAAAATCCAAGTTTCCATTGCAGTTTTGTGATACCTTTTTCGAATTGCCTGAAAAAACCCTCTCATGCGAGCGTAAAAACTTTTTTGCGAATTATGGGAGTTTTTACGAAATTGATTTCTTTCCGTTAGGTGTATTTTAAATTCGCAATTTCAGTTTGCTCAATTTGAAGGGTAATGGAAACACGATTACTGTCATGTGACCTATGCCGACAGTTACGTTGCTTCACTGCCATTGAGAACTCCTCTCATGTGTCCTCATGGGATAGTTAAGTTCTTACTTGATTTGAACTTTGGAAATTTTGACAAAAGTTGTAGGACATCCAGGTAAATTTGGCCTACTGTTTTATTTTCACCTACTACATAACAGGGAAGTAGGATATTGTCTTGGTTCCATTGTGTAGTATAGCCCCACCCACAGTTAAATCTCATTGGTCCCAATTTCTATAACTGTACATTAAATATTAAATGTCTTCCGATTAGGTGTGAATTTGCCACAGACTGACAGACAAACTGCTTTTTGCTGGAAATTTGTCACATTGTGCTTATTGTTATTAAAAGACTGAACATTTCTTTATCATCACATACTGGGAAACTGCACTTTCCATATTAAATACTGTTGTGAATGGAAACATCTTGTTTCTTGCAGGTTCCTTTCAAGTCTTCAGATATTCTCAGAGAGAGTAGAGTGAACACCAATGGGCCACTGAACCCCATGTGAAGAGGACCTGTTTCAAGAAAAGGTCATTTAAAGGAATGTGGCCTCTTGTGGGGTCAGAGTTTAAAAGTCGGGGGTCGGCCTTCGTTCTTTTAATGGTGCACTGTTCTAAGTGCAGAGCAGAACTAAAAACAACCCAACACGTTCTTTCTCTTTGTCTTCTGTTGCCCAGTGGGAACCAAAACAAGAGACTAGTTTAAATTAAGAAACAGTGTTCCTCAAGCTTTTGAAATCTGTGGAGAACCACTAATTTAGAGCACTGTTGTCTTTGTTAGTGCCACTCTATCAAATCTTTCATACTGTATTCTACGAGCAGCAGTAGTGTGCAAATCATGCATGTACTGGCTCTCCCTTTATCACTTCAGACCAGGTGGCTTTGTGGAACTGCAGACTAATTAGAATTATGTAAATGAAATAATCCACTGAGTCAAATTCTCAGCCACTAACTACTAATCACTATGATTCTTATGTAATTATGTATTTTGCTACAGGTAAATGAAATAGCAGGCAAGGGACCATGAAGGTTTGAATGTAATGATTTTAATGTTTCTTGATCGGTTTGAGTTTTGTTTTTATGTTTTGGATCATTTTAATGTTATATTTGTGTGCACATTTATTGGCAGTTTGAATGTAAAAAAAAATCTGCCATGCCAATAAAGCGCACTAAAATTGTAAAAAAAAAAAAAAAAAAAAGAGAGAGAGATAGAGTTTTTGTAAGTAGGCTAATATATTATTGCGAAGTCTCCGCAGTTCGTATTTTCAGCTTAAAGGGTGGTTCAGGGGTTCAAAACCAATGGGGAGCTAGGGGAGCTCGGGTTCCCTGTCAGTGACATGGGCTCCCTCAGAAAACGATTTGTGAAATTTTGGGGATTCTCAAAAATATTGACAATAAAGTTATTTGACGTGCAATTTCAGTTTTGTGTAATGTATCATCGTGATTATTATGTTTAAAATTGCAAAAATATCATTCATTCATGTAATATTTATATTTAAACCTATTTCTACCTAATAAATATAACTATACATGTTATTCTTGTTATGAGCATCAAGGTGTATGCTGTGGTGCAAATTCATTCCACTCATGTCAGCACGTTAACCTTGTATGATCAGAAAAAATATAAACGTTGGATTCAACATTGGGCGAGATCTGTGCGCGCAGTCCTTGAAATCCATTCTGCAGTTAGCACTGCAGGCATCATATAGCCACCATGGCAAAAAGAACACAAGGCAGTTTAATGGCACGACCGATCTACCTGCTGCAAGCCTGTTAGCACACCTCCCGCCTCGGATGGCAACACAAGTCATTGTAAGTCCACGCGCAAGCGTCCCCTCCCCCCCCCCGGAATAAAAAAAAAAGAAGAAAAAAAAGGTTGGCTCCCCCAAAGTCCACGGTATAGTTCGAACACTGGGGTGGTTGATTGCGATTTCACTTTTTTAACGTTAGTGTGTAATGTTTGAGCATAAACAATATCTGCAAAGTTCCGAAGCTGAAAGTTCAATGCAAACGGAGATATCGTCTATTAAAATTCTGGCAGTTTAATGCCTACAAAAACGACAGGTAAGGGACTACAATCAGAGTTACTTCGGGTCAGATACAGCCACGGACAGTGGTGTAGTGGGGGCGATACGCAGGTATACGCCGTATGCTTACTTTTTGCCCAGGGCTGTTTGCGTATTACGACTTCTAAGGATCAATATTTGCGTACACCCACTTTTTGTTGTTTGGCAAGTCCGCAATTTACTGTCATGTTAGTCCTTTTAACTGTGTCCCATGCTGTTGTGTGAAACTCGTGATTCTTTGCTGTAATCGGTGCATTATCACTTCTATCGCGTTTTCCTGCTCATCATCGACTGACTGCACGTGTCCACTCTCCGCTCCGTGCCACTCGCGTTTGCAACCGAAAACTACTACGTGCGACTATGAAGAATACCCGATCAGCAATGTTTCAGTTTTGTTCAGTGCTGAGTTATGCAAGCTCATGAATCCTGTCATTATAAAAGGGTGACACACATGATGTAGACTAAATAGAGCTTCATCGATTATAATCAATGAACTAAGTAGAGTGATAGCTTTCAAAGTTTGCAAATGTGATACTATTGGATATTTAACTCAATAAACAAGACGCTAATATTAAGTGTTTGACGCTGGTTCACTATAACAGTATTGCTCGATTTTTACTTCTATTTCACAACGGCAATAGTTTCAAAGTCACAGCTAAGCCTCTGCGCATCTCCAAGCAAACACAGCAGTGTTTCGTTTATGAATGAGTGTACATTTTTAAACGAATCTAGTGAGTCAATGATTCAATTACCCATTCATAAAAAGTCACTTGCTCTCTTCCTGAATGAATCAGCCCTTCAAATTAAACAACTGAATGAATTAGATAATGATTTGCTGCCACCTGCTGGCAGTTATAGATTCACATTTAAAGTATCATGTCAGTTATTTAAATCACTTCAATCAATCAATATTTCTGTATTAAAACTTTTATATTTAAAATGTTAATCTTTTAACATTGTTATGAATTTAAAACATCCATGCCTGTGTTGTTCTGTGCCACCTCTGTAGTGCAAATTAATTTTATTAACATTGATTTTTTTTTTTTTTTTGGTAACTTATTCTTCTAATTCTACTCGTTCTTATTCTGTTGTTTTATTTTGGAAAAGCTTATTAATATAATTTGTTGAATTTAATAATAAAAAAGATGACATTGCTTAATAAAGTTAAAAAATGCCATTACAAAAGGTAAGAAAAGAATAAAATGTCTCCTGTAAATCACTTTATGGAGTCACAGATTTATCTTGGAAAGCTAATTTTTGACTATTGATTGGAACGTGCTCTTAAAAGTTTTGTGATCGTGCTCCCATATTTTTAAATTTAGGAGCATATACAAAGCACCTATATAAAGTACATAAAGCCTATATAGAACTATATAAAGTACCTATATACCAACAAATAAAAACATTTACTGTACTTTTTTTTCTTTTTGGGAGTGGTGGTTGGGGTGTGGCTGACTGTGGGACAGTAAACCACTTTTCGTAGGACTATACCGACTGGTCACGGACCCAGATAAACTCCCGCCCCCGGGAACATGCAGCAAAGGGGCAAGGCCATGCTACGCTGCTTTAGAGAAGGGGAAGAGAAAACTAGGGGTGCACGTAAAAATCTAAATATATGAATCGCGATTCTGTCTTCTATTGATTCTAATGGATTCACAAGTTTCAAAATCATTAAAGCAGCTGTTCTTAATACTGCATCTCTCTCTCTCCAGCTCTCTCTCGCTCTCTCTCTCTCTCATTCAGATCGTCAGATCAGCTCCAACAAACTGTTCCAATTATACACTTATTTTCACATAGCTATGAGAAGGGTTATACATGGACGCGCGTGCGGTTGCTGTGCTGTATTAAAGCTTAAATCAGTATAAATCCGTATATTAAAAGCTATCAGAAGCAGTAGCACTTACAAATAACAGCGTATCTAAAAGTATGAACCAAAAAAAAAAAACATACCATTAAAAGCCGTGCTTGCACAGTTCCCATGCGTACTCCTTCTACCAATATCCTCAAGGCCTCATTCGGGCTCAAATTGATAAGCAATATAGATGACGCCTCATTGTTTACAATACAAACTGGAGCACAAGTAGCTGAGCTTAGGTGGGAATGTCTAGACGCGAGTAGAGAGAGGGTGACACGGGAGTGGATTTTCAAACCTCTCTCGTCCCACTCCCACAAAAAATCTCGTCCCCGTCCCACTCCTACCTAAAAAAATCTGGGGAAAAATCCCGTCCCGTTCCACTCCCGGATGAATGACTCCCACTCCCTTCCACTCCCGTTTTGTTTTTGTTTTTTTTTGTCCGGAATCTGCCAGTTACAGTAAAAATACAGTACAGATCACAGCGTGCCCACCTTAGTTGAATAAAAATCCAAAATTGTATTTTTTTTGTTATTATATTGAACTGAAAGCCATCTTAAACAGTGCACAGTGTGCATTGCACACATTAAATTTCATGTAAATCATCCATGCTAACACACACGTTTTCTATTTGAACTGTTTTCATTTGAAAGTAGACATTTCACTCTATAGATATATTTTTCATACACGAGGCGTCAGAGGCGTCACGCCCATTCAAAGTGAGGGGGCACGTGCCCCCTCAGATTTTTGAGCCAAGTGGATTTTGAATGCAGCTTCCAAAAGAGAAAAAAAATAGCCAATTCATATTTTCTATATTTAATACAATCACACCGGCGTGATTAGAACGTTAAGTGCGTCATATAATCAGCTGCTAAATTCAAATCTGTCTTGGCTGGCTGGCTCTGAGCCAGAGACAGACGCGTGTTTACAGCACTGCGCATTATAACCAATCACACACGCATGTTGAGTCATAGAATGCAATGATCAATCAGAGGCAGTCTGGACAGCCATCATAAAATGCTGCGTTCACTTTGATCGCTGACTGAATATCTCTCTGGCGACCTCCCTGTCAGAAACAACATGCAAATGTGTACTAATCTGTAAAATATTAATTTCATAGTGTAAACAGCTTCAGTGATTTTAATGGGAGCTTGAGAGTGCTGAATTGGGACTCAGTGAAAATGTTCTTTGATAATGTGAATGTTTTGCTCTCTTCTGTACAATGAAAGTAAGCAGTGATTAGTAGCCTAACTTGCAATGTTTTTTTATTCACATTAACTTTCAGTGTTAAATTCACATTAAATATAAGTCAATGCTTTAAAAACATGTTATTGCATGGCACCATAAACAGACAGGGTTTTTTTTATGCATAGCCTAGTTAATAGATTATATTAGACTATCGCCCACTATAGATCAACATAATCTATAAAGATATTTTCATGATATAGTTAACAGTTGGGGAATGTCGAATAAAAAGGAAAACATAAATAAATAAATAAAACATAAGCGTTGGTTGTCATGTCACATGATCTACCACATCCCCCCTCCCCCAACTCACCCTCAAAAATAATGAGTGCATGACGCCCTCTGGGCATGGAGTCGATTAAGTTCACAGAGACCTTAGACGGCAGAAAGCGCATCCTGTTTGCTTTAATTACTTTACAGAAGCGAACGTTTACAGTACTCTGAGTGCACACAAATAAACGTAGGTTTTACAGATTCGGAAGATGTATTAGGCTATTTTTATCTGTGTGACCAAAAATTACAGAGATTTTAAGAGCAAGTGAGCTCACCGCGCCTGTCCTACAGCAAGCGCGCCTCCACAAATACTCTCCAGAAGCATATACTTCTCTAGGTTAACACCATATTGAGCAGCCATGTAAAGTTGCTGTTTACATACATCTTCAGATGAAAGTCATATTTAAGGTCGATGAATGATAGGTGAGCGTTTGAGGTCCTGGCCCGAGTACTATTAATACATAATCCAGCCACATCTGTCAGTCCTGACTGCGTCATTCACTTAACCAGCCACACCAGAGCAAACAGGAGGAGAGCATAAAGAGACAGGCAATCTAGAATTGAGTTCAGAATGAACATGTGGTTTAGAATAATATAGGAAGGTAGATTGTGTATAAAACACAACAGCGACTATTCCCGGTCCCGCCCACTCCCGCTGACATGTTTTCCTCTCCCGTCCCAATCACGTGATTCGTAGCTATTTTGTTTCCCATCCCGCGGGATTCCCGCGGGATTCCCGTGACCCGAGGGATTCCCGAAAAAATGTCAGCCTCTACAGTAGAGGCGGTTTAGCCAATCACAACACACTGGACCAGCTAACCAATCAGAGCCCACACGTATTTCTGAGGGAGGGGCTTCATAAAACCAGGAAATAATCTGGGCGTTAATCAGAAAAGGGACAGAGAGGTGTGGAATAGAGGTAAATTACGTGAAAAATAATGCGTTTTTCAAAAAACTAAGCATGAACATATGTTTGACTGCACCCCATAAACACAGTCAACCACCCCTTTAAAAATACTGACCACTATGCCGCAGCTTTTTGTTACTGCTAATGAGACTGGAATCTCTCCTGCTGTTTAATGGGGCTAGAAAAATACCGTACTTGTACACGTTCCTCGGCCTAACCCTGGCCACATACTAAATTACAGTTTGGGCTGGTGTGCACATGTGTATGGACTTAGCAAAATGATAAACTAGCACAGACATTTAACTCAACACCACTAAAGAAGAGCACAATATATGTGAGATCTGTAAATATACCACTTATTTCCAATGTATCCAGTGCTGATACATTATTCCGATCTATCAGCCATGTTGGCTATGGTCATGAAATTTTCATATGAAACAGTCGAAATGCAAAGCGTGTAGCTCATCTATTCCAGTTTCTGTGCTCTGCAGGCATCGGCAGCAGCAGGAGGAGAAACTGCGGGCTGTGGTGATGCTCCTTTCATCTCCTCTGGCTGTGGATCAAGCAGTGTGTGCTGCCCCCACCCGCACTCACTCCTCCTCTTCCCTCTTCCTCCCTTCATCCTCCACCCAGCTCCTGTCTGGAGAAGGCACTGATGCAGCATCCCAGCGGATTTCATTCATCAGCAGCATATATCCGGTTTTTAACCCTCATGTTTGTTGAGATTGACTTTACTGTTTTTTTATTTTGTATTTCTTTCTTTCTTTCTTTCTTTCTTTATTGTTTATATTTAAGGTCCCAAAAAGGAATGAATCCATATACATTTAAACATTCAAACATAAGATATTAATATATAGATGAATATAATGAAAAAAGGAAATTGAATATAAATGATATATTACATAAACTATATATATATATAGAGAGAGAGAGAGAGAGATAGACGTGTACATACACATCAGTTTAAATTTAATATTAATTTTCTTTTCTTTTTTTACGTTCCTTAATATACAAATAAGATTGAAGCTTTAACCCTCTGTTGCACTTTCAGAAAGGTCACTATTGTCCACAAGAGGTATTAAAGATATAACACAAATATATAACTGACTGGACTAATATGACTGTTGACACTTTTGTTAATAAAAGTGAAGTGGCAAATGTCATATGTAATATGACTCCACATCTGGCTAAGCAGCCAATATTCTCACAACCGCATTAAAATGGGAACCATCTCAGCTGATCTCATTCATTATCTCTTTGAAGCACTTCAGTCAATTTACTGAAACTCAATGAAGCCTTGTTACTCTGTATTGGTAACTGGGGAACATCTTATATTTAGACACATACTTGTCAAGATTAAAGAGGACAGCTTTTAATTTGACTCAGCTGAAGGCCTTTTTAGACTGCAATTAAAAGGGTTCTTAATTCAGGGCAATTAATCTAAGACTGGGGCATAATAAATCAGTAAATACAAAGATAGCAAAGAGACCAGACGAAATTGAACACATGAAACCAATTTTACAGTGGTGGGTTTGTTAAGCACAAGTAAAAATAGAGTCAAAATTACATTCTATTGTGAAATTATTCTTAAAGTGTAAATATATATGTGGTTCTATATAAAGTAAGCCAAACTCTCTAAAACCATTAGAGATTATAAATATACAAAACCGCATTAAAAACACAAGCTTTATTTAATAAGTATATATGAAAGAACTGGATATCACCCTGCACAGCGGACTGAGGCTGATATTATCCATCCCTTAAATTCCAGCTCAGTTTGCCAGGTTTTCCAAATCACACCATGCTTATATAAAGCAACTGTTTAAATATTTATTAACACCTATTCTTATTAATTCTCTCATTTGAATTAATTAGACAAAAACTTTTTTAAAAGCTTTTAATGAAACTAATTCATATTAGATAATGTCTCAACGATTCATTCTAGAGAAAAGTGAAGTGTTGGACATAATTCTTATCATTATTTTGCTGGCTGCTTTCGTCCAGCAGAACCAATGCATCTTCAGTTGCGCAAAATGAATGTGTTCTCAACCTCAACCACAGGTCAGACCACATTATTATGCATCTTAGCTTTAAATTACATAAAAAATATAGTGTTTCACAAGTCCATTACACATATAAAATCACTCAAAGCACAAAACCATTCATTCCCTTAGACTTGGAGTTCACCTCACCATTCTCAATATAGGTTCTCTTACCGCACTGTTCAGCTGACATATTTGCCATTTTACTTATTTGAGAGGCCAGTGCTTTTCTGAGGTTGGTATATGCATATCTCAGTAATGCCCCCACAAACCACACATTATGTTATGCTCCTGTCCTGCTATAGCTGAGGCGCATTTTTTTGTTGCAAATCATGCAAGTTTTGCAATAACATGCAGATTCTTAAGCAAACTATATATGTTCAAGAGATTTAGGCCACATCTTGAATGTGTTCTTGATTAACTTTCATGCTGTTTTGGGTCTGGAAAACCTCAAACCCCTTTTGATAGCTCACATGCATGCTTTACATTGAAATATCTGGTTGATATTTCTTGACTTAAACTAATGTTATGAAACTTGAGTTTCCTAAAATTTTGCTACATCTGTTTGAGTGTCTTAAAAATGTTAATATCAATAAGCTGTGCTCAGATTGATATAGGCTACACCTGAGGCAGATAAACAGGATTCAATGACACAAAATGCCCAAATATTTATTTATTCATTCATTTAGATATTTAGATATAATTTTATAATATTCAATTCTGCTAATGACAAATGCAGACATGATTTACTAAAGCAATAAGCCCCAAGAAGCCGTGATTTACAGTGAATTTATAACAGCAAAGGGGCGTTGTTAGGCACGACGCGAAGCAATGTAGTTCCTCAGAAACGGTTGTGGTTCCAACAAAGTGGTTGCCGAGCAACACACAAATGTAAACAAAGGTGTATGTTTATAGAGTAATTTACAACAGCTTCGAACTTGGCTCAATCAATCAGAATCAAGGACCGGAACTATCCGTTTTATAAAATGTGTTCTAGCAGAATGATATGTGTATTATTTACAGCAACATTTGTATTTTATGGTGATTTGATTTTATGTGTAAACCTTAATCATTTAGATTAAGAATCCATTTCAACAGAAGATGTGCTGTTTTTTTTTAGAAAAAAGGCAAGAAATGCTTCTGAAAATGAGTTATATGGTCCAAATATTGCCCCTTCATCAGACACACAATGTAGCAATAGACATTTTTCAGTCATTTATTTGAATTTTTAGATATTGTTTTATTTTTTTTTTTAGTTTATTGTTCATTATTTTTTTTCTTCAGGATGTTCGTGATTGACCCAACACAAATGCCATTACATTTCTTTAAATTTGAAGGCAAAATAGGAGGTTTTAAATTTTGAAAATACTTCAAACGAACAAAACAGGGGCCTCTGGGACCCCAAACAGCAAGGAAGTCGAGGAAGTCCGTCTCAACATTACAGGGGTTAAATCCAAATCCAGCTGCTCTGCAGAATCCATGACGGTGTTTGGATGGCGCGCCTCCTGCTTTTCACTCCTATTGTGATGCTCCGGCTCACACACACACACACACACACACACACACACTCAATTACCCAGCGCCAGCAACCAAAGAAACTAATGCCGCCCTCTTTACCAGCGTTTGAGTTTTTAAAACTATGCCTTGATGCAATTTAGCAACCCCGCTGGAGTTCAGAAAGTGGGAGAAGTGAAAAGGGAAAGTTGGGAAGTAATCGGTGAAGTTTTTCGCTATTGCCGTGCAGGAGCGCATCGAGCCATAATGGCGAGTCTTGCGCGGACAGGATCTCGATTCTCTCTCGCGGCGTGGAGCAAACATTCCCGGTCACACTGGAATAACCTGGAGATTTCAAAGTGGAGCCTAGTCGCCCTGTTGCTGGTTGTTTGTGGTGGATTTTGTGGCGCGGATAGTGAGTTCTCGATCCTGGAAGAGGCTCAAGTTTTGGCAGTGCAGATGAAGAAGCTGTCTACTCAGGAGCTGGGTGTTCTCACCATGCAGGTAATAAAACACACTTCTAAAACTTTAGCTTGCGGGTTTAATGCACTTTTCTACATTTATAACCTGTAATGTTTTAAGAGAGTTTGGTTTGCTTTATTTATCTTGAATAAAGTGTGAAATAAAGTGCACGTTATTTAGGATAGATGCAAGTCCTGTATACTGCCGTACTAGTATGCATTTCTTACCTTCATGCTTATTTTACATAGTTTGCATTGTTTATAAAATATAAAAGCAGTTCATTCCAGATTTATTTGGACTTTTAAAAACACGTTGAGGTAATGACAGCCTTTACAATTGTACGTTTAATGATGGACTGTTTCTAGTTATGCTTGTGTGCATTCATTCATTTAAAGGCTTTATGTGATATGAATGCACAGATTTAAAACTGCATTTGAAAAAATTGTTTGCTTTTCTTCGTGTCATTTTTTTCCGAATCAGAAACCTCTGCAGTAGTCTATTAGTTTCTCCAGTCAATGTATGATCGTGTCTACATTTTATAAATAGACAGTGTGTAGCCTACATTTATTTCCCCAACTTGTTATTAGTTTACAAAATTTGTCTAGTTTTAAAAATGGAAGTGCATGTCTCATTTACAACTGCAGCTTTTTATATTAATGTGGGGTAATATGGTTCATTTTATAGGCTAAGCAAATAATTTTTATTTATAAATATCTAACCGTGTATTTTTGTAAAGACAAACCATTAAATGCGCTATACAATGATTTGGCGCCACCAGAATCAGGCAGATTATGTACACACACCGTAGTGTGTGTGAAATTCATGCCAATTTCACACTAATTATGTTTTATGCGCTAACCCTCCATCGTAAAGTTTCAAGCTCGATATACGGATATTATAAAGCAGAAACATATTCCTTTGACAATCCCCATGAATTGCAAAAACAATTAAAACTGTGTTTTCGCAAAAAATGGTAAATTTAGTTTGTGGCGCTGTGATTTGTTGGTGTAAACGCGCGCACAGAGGTGGGCAGTAGGGGGCCAGACCCAAATGGCCTTTCATCTGTGCCACACTATACTGCTGTCCTAGCTCCTCCTTTTTTCTTTGTCACACTCAGATGTTAATAATCTCCTTCTCTCTCTCTCTCTCTCTCTCTCTCTCTCACTCACACACACACACACACACACTCACACTATTTTCCCTCTCTCTCCCAACTCCCTTTGGACGTATAATTGGTTGTAAATCAAATGAATGAATTACTCATGCAGCCACATTTACAAATTGGCAACCTCCACCAAATATCTGTTGTTGAGATCAATTTTTCTTCTCTTGCATTGAGCCATGTATTTAGCTAGAGTCATTTCCCACAAACTAGACTATCTGCTTCCAGTTTAAATATTCCTGTGCCCATAAAAACATATCTGACTTCATGTGTCTACGAACTCTTTTACACCTGCATCCTAGCTTTGATTCAAGGCCTACACAAGTGTTTGATGTATCTGATGGGTTGCTCACATAAATACTCCGTACCACCTGTTAAGTGTGCTGAGGGTTGTAAATGACATTTCGTCTTAGGTATATTTGCTTTTTTTATTTGCAGTATTTCTCTTCAGGCTTCTTTGAGCTCCCTCTGTTTGTCCATCAGACTGGTGGCTGTGGTTTAAGTTGATGCTGTTTTAACTGAGGCCTCCTAATTGAATAATGATGGTAATTTTGAATCAGTGTGTGTAAAAAGTAATAGAGACGGGCTAGAGGATTGATTATGCAGACTCTGCTGGTGCCCTGGTGCTTGTCATGTCTTATTTTCAGTATCCTCCCACATCATTAAACATAATCAGTATAAAATCTAATAGCCGATTGTCATTGTGATATGATTGTAGTTGAAAAATTGTGCTGCTGTTATAGGAAAATCCCAAAACTTTTAGATGCACTTGAAATTTAAAGGGATATGCAAAATTTTAAATTCTGCCATTTACTCATCCTCATGTTATTCCAAACCTGTATGTCTGTCTTCAGAAGAACGCACGTCACCAAGAACATTTAGAAGTTTTGTCTATGCCATAAAAGTCAGTGGGATCCAGAACAATATTGGACCCCATTTACGTTCATTGTATCAAAATAGTAATAATAATAATAATCTGCATATCATATAGTGATTTTTCCTGCACAGACTGTTCTTGTAAGCAGTCTTTGTGCTGGGTTCATCAATGGGAATTAGTCCTGGTTTGAAGGACTTTTCATAGTCTCTGGGTGGGATGATCTCTTATGAAATAGCCCATTGAGACAGAGCCATTGCAAATGACCCATCCAGTTAACGACAGTCCATCCATCAGCTCACGGCCACTGAGGCCCCTTCAAAGAAGTCCAGTCTGATAGGCCACCCCCACCTTACTGCCGATCTGGTCACTCATCTACAGGTTCTTGTGATCTAATTCAGTTACAGTGGATGAGTGGGTAACAGTAGGTTGTTTGTGAGCTTTCTCGTGAGGGCAAGTCTTTTCGGTCATGCTAAATTAGCTCTGGAGTATTTGTTGTGTTGACTGTCCACTACGCTGTGACTGTGACCTTTGGAACTGCTTCCTGCTTAAGTGCACACGCTCGTCTGAGAGGAACAGCCACTGTTCTTGATCAGAAGAACTGTGACCTACCATTAGATTGTGTATAATTAGTTATCTTTGAAATTAGTTGAAGATTAGAATGATGACTCCACCTTGAAACGTGTTGTGGCAGTACCATTGTACAGTGATTATCAGATGGTATTTCTCTGGTATTAACATGGTATATTAACATGAAACACCATGACATTAGCATGTTATATCTTCAAAAAACAGACAAAAATCATTAATACAATAGTAATTTTTGGTTCTTTTATTTTTCTTTATTGTTAGCCTTATGCTGAAATTGGTGTCATAGACTAATTTTCTGATAAATCCAAATTTTATTTATCAGTAATTACTAGTTATGACATATTGATGCCAGTGAAATCAGTACAATTATACTATTTAAAGTTTGGAGTTTGTAAGAAGCCTAAATTTATTTGATCAAAAAAGGCCGTAGAACATTACTATTGTGAAATAGTGTTGTCAAAAGTACCGACCTCAATACCATTCGGTACTGAAATTTTAAAAACGTCCATTTCCCGCTAAGATTTGAGCGCTGTTGAGCAGATCCTTAAACAGCGCTGATTGGTCATTGTGTTCACGTGCTCAACAGCTACATCTATGATTGGCTTCAGTGATCAATGAAGTGCTCGGTGAAGCGATGATCATTGAAGC
>JAFVLL020035992.1:0-63614 GCA_021397915.2 Tor tambroides | reverse complement strand
TATTTACGGTAAGAAATTTACAAAATATCTTCATGGAACATGATCTTTACATAATATCCTAATGATTTTTGGCATAAAAGAAAAATCGATAATTTTGACCCATACAATGTATTTTTGGCTATTATTACAAATATACCCCAGCGACTTAAGACTGGTTTTGTGCTCCAGGGTCACATATGGATATAATGTGGCAGCTATTATATGAAAAGTGACAGTAGCCTATCATTTCACCATTTTTGGATATAGGATATGTCCCTTTCCAGCTATAATATATTAGGGACATCTGTGCTTTCCAGTTCTTCTAAGTAAATAAATTGTCTGAAATTCATATATAGACTAAAATGATTAACACACCATCTAATATAGCCCATATATACATATATATATATTAGAACTTACCCATTCTAAGACTTTGATGAAGCCCAAAGGGACTTTCAGCACCCTGAACTGCCCATTGGCAACCAACTGTCAAAAAAAACAACATTTGACAAACGTTAGACATACAGACAGACAGACAGACAGATAGATAGATAGATAGATAGATAGATAGAATGATGATATAGATAGATAGATAGATAGATATAGATAGATAGATAGATAGATAGAATGATGATAGACAGACAGATAGATAGATAGATAGGTAGATAGAATGATGATATAGACAGATAGATAGAATGATGATAGATAGATAGATAGATAGATAGATAGATTGATAGACAGACAGACAGACAGATAGATAGATAGATAGATAGATAGACAGACAGATAGATATAGATAGATAGATAGATAGATAGATAGATAGATAGATAGATAGATAGATAGATTGATTGATTGACTGACAGACAGACAGACAGACAGACAAACAGACAGACAGACAGATAGATAGATAGATAGATAGATAGATAGATAGATAGATAGATGAAAGTGTTATGGATGATGTGTCTTCACCACGATGACTCATAACACAAACAGGCCCCTTCGCTCATATAAGAGCAAATTTATTTTGAAGCGATTGTGAAGCCTACGCATAGCATCTTCTGCTACTGTAAAGCCATCGTCGAAAAAACAAAACAAAAACCTATATCAAAGCAGTAACAGGAAGAAACGAAAAACATTATTTCAAGTCATAAATTCTTTATCTCTCTGAAGCTGAAAGCAAAGGAAGGGAAGGTGAGTCTCGAGGACCTTGAACCATGGCCAGATCGCCTGCGCGCGCGTCACCGCCATCACCGAGCCCAAGAGCTTCTGAACAGCAAGCGACAGAGATTTCCGAAACCATTTTGCACGCCAAAATCTAAAAACGACGGCTCTAGCAATCTGGAAAAATGCAAGGCCCTTAACTGAGGACAAATATATTAAATGCGGCACTTAAATGTGACCGTTTTTCTGCTTCATACATGATGGCATTATTGTGATATTTGGAAAGATTTGCTCATCACATCTGTGGTATGTGAAACGGGACGTAGGAAGGTGCGGTTTTACACGACACCATTGTTTCCCCGTGAGGATGGTCCTCCTTTAAACACCATGCAAATAAATAAATAAACCAATCCATCAATACAACGATTTAGATCTCCTCTTTACGCGATTTAATTATTCATTGCAATATATAATACCGGCCTACACACGAATGCAGTTTGCATCCCCTTGCAAAAATGTGCATCAGACAATGTTCTGTAAATATAAGCATCAATAACTAATATATGATTGTGTGTCATATTCAAGAGACGCCGATTTCTCGATCCCTGCCTATATTGCCTAATATTAACTAATTAATAATAATAATAATAATAATAATAACAATAATAATAGTAAGACAGAAGGGCCTGGGCTTATAGATGAAAGTCACACAGTCACAGTATTGGGATGGAAGTCAGCTGCCATTTTAAAAGCGAATCTACGAGCGCATCTGCATGTGATGAAGGGCCTCGTGCATTCGCTTTGGTTTGATGCTACGCTTTTGCACTAAACGTAAATGTAAAATTATAAAATATAATTTGATATCATACCAATAAACGTGCATTTATTAAATGTATAATTGCATGAATCACAACCCTCTACAAATACGTCTATACGTCTAGCAAATCGAGCGCTTCATCAGATATGTTTAAAATACTATACAGAAACCATAACGCCAAGCATGCGATAAAAACGAAAATATAGGATGTCACGAAAGAAATCTCCTTGAAATACTGTATCAGTGAACAGACGGACAGCATCAGCAGGGCACCTCTCCCTATAAGAATTTTCCACCATCATTTCTAAGCGCATTTTTATCGTATACAATGAATGCCTGACTGAAAGACAGACAAAAAAAAACATATACATATAAACACAGCAATAATATACTAAAATCATTTTGAGCCCAAATGCCCTACCTGATTTACAACATCCATGTTAGTCGCCTGCTCGTAGATAGGAGAAATAGCTATAATCGGGGGGAGGCGAGCGATGGAAGCGGAACAGCCCACGGAGGGGGAGACAAAATCGATAGAACAGCAGCTTCAGTTGCGTCACTCACGCGCTTCGAGAACGAGAAGGCGTTTTTGGTGCGCAAACTGAGCGGGATGAACCGACCGAAGCCGATCGCAGTAGAGCAATGAGATCATTAACCCGTCACATGTACGTGCTTCTTCTAGCTGTATATTCAGTGATGCTCTCAAATATGATATTTCCCCTTCTAATGAGTTGTTGTTTCGATGGCAGGCTGCTCGCGCTGCAGAAGCCGTAAATTATGAATGTGATTGATTACTGAACACCAGATCCGGCGGCCACTAAGTGCTGAGATTGAATTAGATCGTTTCATTTTGCAGTAGTTTGGTGGAACGTTAAGATGCCATTTGGGAAATAATAACTATTCATGAGAGTCTTCAACAACAACATCAAAAACATCACAGTTATGAATAACTAGATCTAACGTTACATGAGAACGGTGTAGGACTGTGTGGATATTCTGGAGCGACAGTTTCTAACTCAGGATTTCAGTGGGCTAAAGAAGACGGCATGCTGGAGGCCTATATCGAACTTCATATTTTCTACTTCAATCTTGTTAAAATTTCATAATGAACCCATTTATTAAGATCTTTCACAGACTAAGGAAGGTGTGAATAGAATGTTCTCCTTGTGGGAAGTAACCATACAGAGTTGGACTGACAATGATGACTCATACACTATTTTTAGAGATGAAAAAAAACCCACCCCTGTTTAATAAAAAAAATGCTAAAACATGAAAATATTTCTGAAATCTCAGCTGAAAAATCCTGAAAAGAAAAAAGAGCACTTGCAGCATATAATAGACTTTGCTATTGTGAGAATTAAAGTTTTTTTTAAAATATCCATAATGTATTTTATGTTTAATTTTATATTTTAGCTATATTTAATATTATTAATTAAATAACATTTAATTCTGATATATACAATTTTGTAATACAACAACATGTATAATTGTATAATATCTAGAGCTTTTGGTGTGATAAATATTCTCTCTTAGAAATATAAGCACAAAAGGCAGAATCATGATAAAGTGTATTTTTTCCTCACTCCCTACTTCCTCCTTTTGAAGCCCAAAGCCCTGCAGCTGTTCTTCTCACTGCTAATAAAAACACTAATTAGAGGTTCTCTATGTATGTTATGAAAGTGTCTCAATGGCAAAACTCATGTGTTTCAATATCCCTAGCCTCACTATTGTAAACGAGGCTGAGAAATGCTTCATTTTGATAAAGAAGTAATGATGCAGAACATTTTTCATAGATCCAGATGTCTGGAAGAAGGGGACAGTTGCGCTTGAAGGCCAGTAGGGCTATAGAAAGTGTCCTCCTCCACAATGCACCACTATAATTGAAGCAAGCAGCCTGCAAAGTGGTCTGGTCTCAAATCAGTGCATAATTCAAGGCAAAAAAAAAAAAATTCACTTTTTGTCACATGGACTGTCCACCATAAGCCAGTGGTGTGCAGGGGCACATAATGCACAGGCTTCAAGGGGCTGAAGCCCAGGGGCCTAAAGTGGAAAAGGGGACCACTGGCTGCAGGGAAATTATATTTCTCGAATAATCATTTGTATGGGCGTTTGCATCAGTGACAACAGCTGTAAATAAACTCACACACTTCTGGAAAAGAGTGAATTTGAATATTTACTTATATTCACATTTTATGCAGAACAGTGTTGTGAATGTTAACTGGCATATTAAAAAAAAGTAGTAGTTTTCTGGAGTAGGGGGCCTACAGTAATGCTGTAGCCCAGGGGCCTCTGGTTATCTTAAGACACCCCTGGTGGTGTGTAAACTGTAGATTATGAATTCTAATCATACTGTAAATAGTCTTTATATATACACCTTCCATAGTTTGAGGTCAGAGAGACATCTGGCTGTCTTAAACCTTTTCTAAATTCCCTTGATAGAGAACACTAAATATTAGGAATATATCTTTCCTCTGGCCAAACAATTTGGGCACATATCTAATAAACACATATAAAGTAACCCAGGTGGAACTTGAACCCACAATCCCCAGCTCCAGAAGTTGATGCCTTATTAGGCTACTGGGCCTTGACATGATTTGCTGCATTTTGTAGTACAAAATGGCTTTGCAAAAAGCTTTTCCACAAAATGGCTAAGTTGGCTTGGTTTTCATAATTAAAAATGGCCATGATTCTCCAGATATTATAAAAATGACAGATTGCAATGAGTGGAAACATTTCATCTTTATATTTGTTTACAAACATAATTCAGAATTGAATAAACTCTCATTCAACCTCACATAGAAATCTTTAGTTGTTATAATATTCCATGTGAAGTGGTTATATTAATATTGTTCTGTATTTACACTAATGAAGTAAAATTGTTAGGGAAGGGGGCAAATGCTGGGGATTACATAGAGATGTGGTATGACAGACAAGTTCACATCTGCAATCTGTGTTCATTTATTTTTAGAAAATGTTCAGTAATTTTTATTTTTACTGTATGAGACCCATGAATGGGGCACAGTGTCCTCCTTCTGAATAGATCACTGTTTCTGTGGCTGTTCTATGGGTATGATCAGTAAAAGGAATCTGACAAGACTAAAGTGGCTAGGCATATCAACAATTTCAAAATCAACCACATGTATAAACTGGAATAAAAAATGAAAACAAAGAATTAAATAATAACAACAAAATACAAAATTAAACAACTTTTCCAAAAAAAGACTTGTTTTTTATTTTATTGTCCTACAAAAAAGTGTCCTTGAAATTCCAGCCAGGCTCTGTCCAACTCAACACAAGTAATTTGTTTCTCCTTAACAGTGTGCTTTTTTGTTCCAATATCATGTTTTATTTTAAAATTGAACTTTAAGCTGGAATTGGAGTAGAGACCACTTAAAGACTGAACCCATGTTCAAAGACAATTAAGCAATACTGAAGCCTATCATGGAAAACTGTGGGGAAAAAAAACACACATATACACAAAATGTGAGACAAACCTTTAAAACGATTAAAAGTGTTAATATTTCAATTATTTTTTAATAAAGTTCTTAAATGATTTATTTGAATAATTTAAAATACTGTATATATTTTAGGTAGGAGAATCCCTCTGTAAATGACATTTAAAAATAAACAGACAAACATAAGAATGATGGAGTAAAAACACATTTACATATATAAAACGTTCAACAAGATAAGCTGTTTATAAAACCAGTCCTTTCAGAATTTAAAACTGCCATGTTGAGAGGGTAAACTGGAGCTGGTCTCTTTCACAGATTAAGTTAGAACCGGTCACAATATTTCAGAACTAAACCTCCATTCTCAGCAGAGTCTTTCTGTGACTCAGAGCAGCATCAACAATGTGATTGGTCAGGATTCTGTTGCTCCACCCACTGACCAGCTCTGACCAGCTGATCAGCTCTTTTTCTGTTATTCAAAAAGATGTAACACAAGTCATCTCATCAGCCAGTTCCTCTTCCTCGTGGCTCCTGATGGGCTCCTCGTCACTGTATATGGGTCCCATGTCTGTGTGGTTCAGGAAGCCTTGACTCTCCCCAGAGCCCCCACGACTCAGGAGATCACTTGCAGCACTTTCCATCTCATCTATGGTCATGTGACAGGCATCTGCAATCTCACGCTTGGCAAAGGCTACAAATTTTGGGTCCTTGGCATACAATCCCAAACCCTCAGAGATCAAGACCTGAGGAAGGAAAAAAGAGAAATACCTAGAATGATATTAATTTATCAATCATAGAATCCTAAAAATGTATCGCCAACTGTTTTCACTATTGATAATGATAAGAAATGTTTCTTGAGCATTGTTTAGCATATTTGAATGATTTCTGAAGGATCATGTGACTCTGAAGACTGGATTAATGGCTATTGAAAATTCAGCTTTGCCATCACAGGAACAAATTACATTTTAAAATATGTGAATATTATTGTATTACATTATATATTTTAAAATTATTTTATTAAATATATTACATACCATTATTTTATTAGATGTTTTAAGTCCATAGATTTAAAAGAATATATAAATATAATATTTATATTTATATATCTAAATAAGTTCAAATTATATTATATTACACATCTCACACAGCAGCATTACTAATTTTATGAAGAGCTCCTGTGTTTGCTTAGTTGTTGTTAAGCTACTGTTTCTGTAATGTTCCCTTGATGTTGCCTTAATGTTGTTTTAGTTGTAACATGTTATAATGTTACTGTAATATTGATGTAGTCGAGCTGTAATGTGTCTGTAATGTTATTTTGCTATTATTGCAATGCTGCTCTCATGCTCTAGTGTTTCTCTGCTCATACCGCTTCTACCAGACTGTCAGCGCTGCCTCTCTTCTCGCTGTAGTGAGGACTGAGTTGGGTGGGGACTCTGAGAGTGGTGTAGGCTCTATACGGCTGCCCCCCTCCACCCGTAGAGGTTCCCGAGTACCATCCCGAACTGGGATGCCGAACTGACGCAGGCACTCCGATGGCACCGGCCTTTTTGTCCCAGATGCCTACACTTCCAGCACCTCCTGCTCCCTCCTCCTCTACCAGGATAAGGGGAGCGTAGAGCAGACGACCCCGTCGAGGGCCGGTGTTTGCCCAGGATGCTGTTGAACCCGTGGACGATCTAGCACTGCTGCGACGAGAATCGTAGCTGCCGTATCCCTAAGAGGGAGAGAAAGAAACAGACTGAGTCAGATAGGTTCTGTTCAAACTCACTTTCATAATGTTGTGACTCATTAATATTCAAGGGAGTCACTTCAGTTATAAAAAGCAGTTGACAATCAGGAACTGTGAACTGTGTGAAGATAAGGTGTTTCTTCAACTACAGGCAAGTTGCAACTTTAGGCCTTTTGGAAAATGAAATCCTTTTCAAGCATGTTTAATTTATCTGCTAAGACTAATTCCACAATTAACATTTTATGCATCCTAAATACATAAAATTAAAATATTTTCAGACAAACATATTTCACATATGCTCACATATTATCACAACAATTTAGCTCTTAATAAACTTTTTCAAAAATGTATTTACTGAGGAGTGCTAGCGAAGCACATACTTGAGACTGATATGTGCATGAGACTTAATATGTAATATATAAAACTAATTTTTACACAATGCATATATACATTTATACAGCAATTTGTTTGTTTTCATAGTTGTTCAAATAATTAATATTTAATTAAAAAATATCTGGGTCTGGGAAAAGGGTAAAGCTATAAAATCAAATGCATTAGAAAAGCAGAAAAAGTTTTAATGTGATCTTTATGTAAAATAAAGTGCAACCAATTTTTTTAAAAATGTTTTATTTTATAATCCATGCCACCTCCTTCAGTGAATAAAACAAATACAATGTAATAAATAAAATCTGTGTGTACTTAAATACTCTAGTATGTACATTTTATGAAAATGATATAACTGTAACATTGGATAAGATGCAAAAACAAAAAGAACACATTGGTAACCCTTTATTTATAGGTGTCCTTGTTACACATATTACACGTACTTACTATTATAATAACAATTAATTACACATAATTACATGCAAGTAACCTTAAGCCAAACCCTAATTCTAACCCTAACCATATAGTAACTACATGTAGTTACTTAATATTACTCAGTACTTAAATGTATAATTACACTGTAACAAGGACACCTTAAAATAAAGTGTAACCAACACATTTGATAGTGTGTCATGGACAAAAAATGATATATTGTAACATTACTTGTGAACGCGCTCTGCAGGGTGGGGAGTTCTGATGGTACGTTCCTGGGATGGGCAGATCATCGCTGCTACCTTGCCTTCTTAAACACTGTATGTTAAATGAAGCCTTTCTCCCTGAGCAACAGGAGAAATGTACAGATCAACTTATACAGGTTAAGTACAACCCTTTATTACATACACACAATACCATAAATAATAATTACTAAATAAATATATCACAATTGATGATTTTACCAGTAGGTGTTGCTGGCAGCAGGCGTCTCCGTGCTGTCCTCCTGCCTTCACCATAACTGTTTTCATAATGATTGCCGTAGACAGGGTGTCTCATAGCCTGTCCATCATACATGTCTCTATGTCCCGTGAACATTGTGCTGTCCTCTGGATAACCATGCCTGAGTGAGGACAAAAAAGATTTTGTGTATTATAATCCATAAAGTTAATCAGCTTCCAAATATGAATTCATTCACTCAGGCACAGGCAAAACTTTATGAGTACCTTTCTCTAGAGATGACGCTCTCGCTGTCCTCATCTTTTCCATAGAAGCGCTGTTCTCCAGGGTACTCACCTCCTTCCTCTCTACGAGATAGTGGAGAGGAGAATCTGTCCCTGGAGTCCCTCCTGAGGGAGAAAAGAGGAAACCTGCAGTCAGCCGGAGACTGGGAGAACAGCAGACAGGAACAGAGAAGGGTAAGGGTGTTGCTGCAGTCTATGCTGAATGCTTACCTTGGGTATTTGTAGTATGATGATCTATCAAACAAACAAAAACAGTATGTAAAATAAATTACCAATAAATTACATAATTAATATGAGGTATAACATAAATAAATGCAGTGGAAACAACTAGATTTACCTCCTAGGCAGCTGGTCAATCACACCATTCTTGTGTTGGTAATGAAAGGAGGAACGCATGCTGTCCCTTCTTCTGAAATTCTCGTGTTCCAGAGTGCCGTTCCCGTTCTGTGTTTTTGCTAAGGAGCTCCTACGTCCCAGTCCCCCATTCAAGATGCCTTCTCCTGAGACAGGAACAGGAGCACCGATGGGAGTAGTGGCCAAAGAGGAGCGCCGGCTTTTGCTTGAGGGCTCAGCGTGGCCTGCATAGCCATTTTCATTCTAAGAGGCCAGCAATATGAGAGAGAGAGAAAAAAACAACAACAGAATACTGTATTAAAATATATGTAATGCAACAACAAAACATTCCAAATCATAGCCATTTTTTAAATGATATTTACAATTATATTTAGAAAAAAATCACATTAAATTCGAAGTGTGTAAGGTCTGTTTTGCAGTTTGTTTCGTGTTCATGTTTTCATGTCTTTTATTTTGAAGTTTAGTCATGGTTCCTGTTTGTGTCATGCTTCCCTTGCCCTCTTGTCTCCTTGCTATTGGTTCCTTTGTTCAATGTGTCATGTTCTGATTGGTTGTCATAGTCATGTGTCATGTTTCTCATTGGTTGTTCATGTCATGTGACCCTCATAGTTTTCTATAAGTTCCCATGTTGTTTTCCCTGTTGCTTTGTCGTGTATTAATGTTGTAACCTGCTGTCGGTGAGTCTAGTCTGTTCATGCCACGTCTGTTCATGCCATGTCAAGTCTGTTTCATGTCAAGTCAAGTCTTCGTCTGTTTGGATTATGTTTGGATTTTGTTTGGATTTTGGATTTCACGATTGTAAATAAACTGCACTTGGGTTCTCACTACGCTCGCCTACAGTGGACTCCTCGTTACAGAGTGACAGCAAAGACATTTATAATGTCACAAAAGATTTCTATTTCAAATAAATGCTGTTCTTTTAAACATTCTATTTGCAACATAATAATAAGAAATGTTACTTGGGCACCAAATCAGCATATTAGAATGATTTCTGATGGATCATGTGACACTGAAGACTATGTAAGAATTTGCTTGTGGCTGAACCTATACCAAAATTAAAGCAAGAAGAGACCCGACGGCCTAATGGATAAGGTATGTGCTTCTAAAGCTGGGGATTGTGGGATCAAGTCCCATCTGGGTCATGAGCCTTTTGGTCATGTTGCTAGTACTCACAACACTTTAAAAGTGTGCTGCAAGAATAATTACTCACCTTGCACTACAGGTGGTGCACTTTAAGTAAGGAAAGCAACTATTAGCAATCATGCACACTATGATTGACGTGTAAACAAATTTTACACCTACATATATGATGAATGCTAAGGGAAGGGAATGCAATAGTTTATATACTCATTTCATGTAACCAACCAAACCACAACATCTACACCTACACCACAAAACCCTCAGCCTAAACTTCCATTCATTACCTGATATCTGCTCCTGCCTGGTACTCAAATTACCATTTGTTTCAATAGACCGAGGGCCTCATTACTCTGAATAATCACCTAATCCTTCTGTCTCTGACTATTTGGATATAATGGACTATTTTCTATTCAGCAAATTTATAAGATGAATTCAGTGTGATTGAGTTAACTGATTGAAAAATAGAGTAATTAAATTGTGCTCCAAAATAATATTGATAGTCCAAGTGATAGGCACCTTATAACGAGCATCATCCTCCTCTTGCTCCTCCTCCAGACCCTCCTCTTCCTCTTCCAGATCTTCGTTCATGGCCAGTCTCATTTCTGGCCCCAGGTCCTGCAGAGTTCGCAGCCCCGCCTGACACAGATGCACGTGGAAAGAGACAGGTACCACAGTATATATGCAGCTCAACAAATCACCAAAAACACAGAGGAAAGTACATTTATGTAAACAATTCAGAAACTGCTAAATGTTGGGCATGCAGTTTAACAGGTAAGATTTTAGGCATAAAGGCTGCTTTAAACATGAGATGGGCCCAGTGGCATAATGGATAAGGCATCAGCCTTCAGAGTTGGGGACTGTGGGTTCAAGTCCCACCTGGGTCGCAAACTATAAAATCTATGTGGCAACAGAAAATAAGTTGAAACTGCAGTCCTATTTGATGAGATCATGTGAGAAAGACTGTGGCTGTAAACACAACGATTGGTAATTTAAAATCAAGTAAGGCTAGAAGAGAAAAATAAAAGACTGTTATGTTATCAAGGCATGTGCTTTCTATTACTGAGACTAAATATCAAATTTGTAAGAAGGCCCAGTGGCCTAATAGATAAGGCATCAGCCTCTAGAGCTGGGGATTGTGGGTTCAAGTCTCACTGGGGTTGCAAACCTTACATTGAAATTGTAGAAAAACTGATATCATTAACCTATCAAAGCTAAGCTGTCTGTTAATTGATGAAATGAGGTTGAAGCAAGTCTTGATGAATTATGGCAATCATACGAGATGGACTGAGGTTGTGAACAAAACAACTGACAATTTAAAACCAAGTAGGGCTAAAAGAGAAGGTCACAATACTGTTGTTTTCATGGTTTATACTTAGAATTATTGACTGAGACTACATGGCTAAGACTAAAATTAGGCCTAGTGGCCTAATGGATAAGGTATCAGCCGCTGGGGATTGTGGGTTCAAGTCTTACCTGGGTCATGAGAAATAGCTCCTTTGTCTAGGAAGAAATATATTGTGAAACTTCCTGACAGTTTGTAAAAAAACAACCTATAAGAATGATGAAATGCATGCGGCATGGACACAAATGTAACCTCAACCTCCCAGTGACAGCACACCCACAGAGAATGATAAAAAGAGACTGTGTAAGGTGATACTCGGCATGAAGACAGTCAGGATCACAGCTCTATGGTGAAGACTTTTGTTAGTTTAGTCTGCTTCAGTGGATCAGTGTGGGATTTGTACGAATCCATTAGATGATTGTCAAGTCATCTGTTTTTGTGATTTAATTTAGTGCAAGTGCAGGACATTTTGCATAAAATGTGTGATTTAGCCAATGCAATGCTATTATTTTGTCCAGATATATTGGAAATGACTCAACAGAAATAAAATGCAGAAGCTGGGATAGAGATCTACCTGTAGAGCTGAAGGGTTACCATTCTCTGAATCTCCCAGATCCACGTTTTCTTTCCTTCTCCGGAACTTCCTAAAATAGTCCTGGATCAAGAATGTGGCATAGAATTTACCCACTGTCACTTCTTCCTCTGTAAAAGAACCCACATAGAATGTTGCAAATAAAACAGCAAAAAGTGGAAAAATGTTTCTTATTTGTGTAACTGTGTTTGTTTGGGTTTTGCAGCATTCAGAACTGAATTGAGGATTCTTTTAAATGCCAGTTAAAAATGAATTGAGGCAGAAAACTAAATACAAAAATATTAAATTATAATTAAATTTAAATTTTATTTATTTCATTTGTCACTCATTACATGTGTTTTCACATGCACAACATATACGCCATTTACAGAAACACTGGATATTAATATTTACTATATGAAATGCAAAAACAAACAAAAACGTACATTTCATATACCTATCAGGTCATTATATATAATAAATGAACTTTCATTTTATAGACCATGATGGAAGAACATTTCATTCCCTGACAAATTGCCAGAATAATTTACTGCAAAGTCTTCAAAAGGAAGATTTACAAGACAGATACCTTATAAAGATGACCTAAACTATCTATTCTTGTGTAATTTGGTGATATGTGATCATTTTGCAATTCAGTAAATTAATCTTCCTGTTATTCTGATTAAAATTCACAAGTCTGTTCAAGTTCACACTTGTGAATTAAAAGGGAGCCAATTCATAAATTTTGAATTTTGCCCAACCCTGGTGCATTGTGGTAATTTTACCAATTTAAAGAACTATATAAATATGATCCAGAAAGAACTCACCAGCAGGGGGTGGAATAACCTCATCCAATATTTTGGGTTTTATTCTCTTCCAGATCTTCTTAATGATGATTCTCAACTCTTCATTCTCTTGATCAGGGTTCCCTGAGAACAACACATTGCAGCCACATCAGCTTACACAGATACCTAAGAAGACCATGTCCTTTTACACACATATTGTCTTATTCATTCTCAAAATGCTTAACTGCATATTATTATTCTGCATGGTTGTATGTGGTTGAATGCAGTGAAGTTTCATTTGAAAAAAAAAAACATGACAATGAAAGAAGAGCTCCAGTATTTGTATGCAAAGCACACTTTCATATGAATCATCTGTAGCTCAAATATAGAGGTGAAGCGGATGAGTATGCAGAGGGTGTGCGTGTTTGTGCGGACGCCCATACTGACCCTCAGTTTTAATTTTCAGAGCAGTTCTGACCAGGGCAAACAGGGTGGCGTTGAAGGTCACCGTACCATCACTGTTCAGGGGCATGTTCATGGCAACCAGTCTCTGACAAAAAAAATAGAGAGATATAGTAAGAGAGAAAGAAATGGAAGAAGAATAGACCAAATGGATTTTGTGTGTGTCTGTACCTTGCAGGCCACACGATGAGGACAGAGCTTCCCAAATCCAAGTGGCGGCTGGATTCTCCTGAGCAAAGCCACTACATCCAAATGCTTTATTCGACCCCTGGAAAACAAACACACATTTAATTAGACTTGAAGCATATTTTGTTTAAATTAAAAAAGCATTAGAGAGAGACTGATAATCTTACTTGGCTTCAGGGTCATACTCTGACCAGATTCTTTTAAACTCATCCAGGTGATGTGGTCCGAGAATAGACCAATCACGGGTCAGATAGTCAAAATTGTCCATAATGACGGCAACAAACAGATTAATAATCTGAAAAATCACAACGGTTGCTTTTCACTATGCAAATCACTGAAAACATTTCAGCCAACATAAGACTAGCATGCCCTGCAAATACAGATATTTATTTATAGTTTCATTTGTCAGAAGAAAAAATTAAATGTTAAAATATAAAGGTATTCTTTTAAAAAAAATACACAAGTTAAGCAAAAAACAAAACAACAAAAAAAATCATTAGGTTTTTTAATTCTTAATAAAAGTTGGGAAATTATACAGCCACAATGTAACTGCATGACTAAAGCTATCAAGGAAATGTTATGAAGAATAGATCAAATTTAATAAACAACAACATTTACCAGGAAGGCGCAGAGCATAAAGAAACTGATAAAGTAGACAATGGCAAAGTTGCTGCCACACGTGAATTCTTCCCCGGGCTCATAGTCTGACTCTGGGTCACAGCGCTTTCCTGGAAGACTGGACAACATGATCTCCTGCCATGCTTCACCCGTTGCACACCTGCACATGAAGAGCACATACATTACATTTATGCATTTGGCAGACGCTTTCATCCAAAACAACTTACATTGCATTCAAGGTATGCAGTTCATGCATTTCCTGAGAATCAAATCCATGAACTTGATGTTGCTGGCACCGTGCTCTACTCTTCTGTGAGCAACAGAAAAACACACTCTCTCACCTGAAAAGAAGCAGCACAGCCTGCGGAAAAGTCTGAAAATTGTTGTTCCTGTTGATTTGTGTGTGGTCCTGCATGGCGATCTTTCCAAATGTCTGATGAATAGAGCATTTATGATTTTTTAACTGACCAGTTATGTTCATAAAAACAGTGTTTCTTTAAAAAAATTAATAGACATAGTATAGACTAAAAATATAGCAAAACCAAAATGTAAAATATAAAAAAATAATGATATACATTTTTTCCCAGCCTCCAATTACCTGCATTCCAATTACAGCATAGATGAAGAAGATCATAGCGATCAGAAGAGCAACATACGGCAGGGCCTGAGGGACAACAAGAACAGTTAGACCACAACATTTGCTCAAAATATGAAAAATGATTTAGTAATCATTGTCTTCTAACCTGGAGTGATTTCACAAAAGTCCAGAGCAGGGTACGAATGCCCTCTCCCTTGCTGAGCAACTTAACCAATCGCATTACACGAAACAGACGGAAGAAAGTTATGGATACACGAGAGCTGTCCTCTGAGCTCTAAAGAGAAAATAAAAGAGAATTTTTTTCATAATGTGCCCTACAGGACACATACAATGCGATTTTGATTTGTACATGAAATATTAGTGAGCTAATGTCTGCATTAAATGCTAATATAATCATTACTAGAATCTAATAAGACTAAAGTGATATTTGTGACAGAAAAATAATATTAAACAAATTACCACTGTATTTAATTTCTGTGCAATCTGTGCTAGTTTAGTGTATTTTATAGAACCGTATCTATTTCAGTCCTGTTGGTTGCATAAGTAAAAGAGGAACTCACACTGAACTCTGTAACCACAATGTCCACCACACTTCCCACCACAATCAGAGCATCAAAGGAATTCCATGCATCGATAAAGTAATGCTGCAGAACGGAAAAAATAATTAAAAATCCACCAGATATTAAGAACAACATACTTGAAAAGTTCAAGATGAAATACAGATTTAGAATGAATGGTTTGAGAAGGGTTAAAATTATTTTAAAACAATATATCAGTAACTTTATCAACAGGATTCTTTATAGCAAGCAAACACATATCACATCAAGTGAAAGGACTGACCCTGAGTCTGAGAGCCATCAGTTTAATGATCATCTCCACAGTGAAAAGGCCGGTGAAAACCATATTGAGGATGTCCATCACGTAACTAAAAAGTTTTGACTGGTCATAGTGCTGTGGAAGAATCCAGAAAGAGCGTGATTCTACATTCAGCATTTAACTCAGTATCAGCCTCAAACCATTTGGTTTTGATCTTTCTACTTCATAGACCTATATATGTTTAGACTTATGTCAAATTTATAGAGGCTTTCTACAAATGCATCAGTGCAACTGACTTCGCTCTAAAATGGTGCTACTCAATACTATTTTATTCTCAATACTATTTTAGCACTGGCCTCAAGGTTCACGTTGGATTTTTAAGCATGCTCATATAAGCTCAGATTCACAATACCAAAAATAGACTAAAATGTCTTTGTCTGTGGTTCTACATGCTGATTATACATCTTTTGTAAGGCTTGTCAGACTCAGCTGTTTACCTGCACAGCCAGAGTAACAGTATTGAGGAGAATCAGCACAAACATGATGTACTCAAACCCTGTGGAGTTGATTATAGACCAGAACTTGTACTGCACTGGGTTTTTGGGGATGTACAGTTTCAGCGGCTGGGCCTTTAGGGCGTATTCCACACACTGTCTCTGTAAGTAACAAAAAGAAGGAGACGTCATGTGAGAAAATACACACTGGAGTGCAGTAGTGCACAACTCAACTTGAACGGGCTGTTTTTTAAAATGAAAAGTCAACATGAAATCTTATATACTTATTCTTAATACACATTTCAGTTCTTATTATGAACGATTTATCTGTGCATGTTGTTCAAAAGAAGAAATGTGCATCTTTGTAATCTTCAATCAAGATCAGGGTTGCCAGGTTTTCACAACAAAACTAGCCCAAAACTAGTCTAATCGCATTTCGAGGAGGGGTCCCCCAATAAAAATCGCGTTCCGAGGGTAAAATACAAATTTATTTGGTGGGGTTCCCCAGTAAAATTAACATTTCAGGGGCTAAAGATCCCGTTATTGGTGTCGCTTCAACACGCGGACATGAAAAACAACCCACGGCAACAGTGGTAAAGTAGCCCAATTCTTGGCAACACTGAGCTCTAACTTGTTCTTCCTCCTTTTTTTGCTGATTACACTTAGGCTGCAATTCAAACATGTATTTGTTTTGACTCTATTCTGGTCTGAAACACCCACTTTACACCATCCAATCAGTTCCGATGTATAAAAACGAAAAAAAAAATCTTATTGACTTCAGAAATCTTTCTAATATGCTAATTTGATGCTCAAAAAATATGCATCATTATTATTAATGTTGAAAACAGTCGTGCTGCTTGATATTTTTGTGGAAACTATGATACATTTTTAGGATGCTTTGATGAATGGAAAGTTCAAAAGAACAGTATGTATTTGAAATAGAAATCTTTTGTAACATTATACTGTCATATTTAACCAAATTTATGCATCCTTGCTAAATCAATGTAAAATGTAAAACACTGAAACATGTAAAATATTCTTTTGTCCAACCTGATTTTTGTCCAGCTCACAGTTCTTGAACTCAGCCTCTCCTTGTTCACGAAAAGTGATGATGACAAAACCCACGAAGATGTTCATCATGAAGAAGGCGATGATGATGATGTAGACGATGAAGAATATAGAGATCTCCACGCGGTAGTTGTAAATGGGGCCATGATTCTCTGCATTGGCATCAATGGCTTTGTAGAGCAGCCTGAATGAGGAAAAACAGGATGTGGAGCATATTGTGTAAACATGGTCATGGTGACCTTCAGAGACATATGGAGGAAGATGTCAGAGGAGCAGACTCACGCTGGCCAGCCCTCAAAAGTGGAGACTGTAAACAGGGCCATCATTCCCATCAGTACATTATCGAAGTTGAAGTCGCTGTTGATCCAGATCCTCTCTCTCACCATTGGATGACTCACATCTCCGTCTTTATACACCACAAATGTGCCCCTGTGTCACACAAACAAACACACACACAAACAATTTGTAGGCACAAATGGATGTACACATAAACCACGAACACTCATGACACATAAGCACACATGTTGCCCAAAGGCACACACATGTGGTTAATGTAAGAACAGAATTAAACAGGAATGACAGATGCTGAAATATGACATACTTGCACTGTTCTGGAGTGTTTTTAGCTTCATCTGTGCAACGATAAAATTTACCCTACAAAATACAACAGTAACGATGCAATAAAAATGACATTAGTACACATTAGTATATACATGCTAATGTTAAACTTGTGAGAGCACAAGATGTAGACAGACTTTTTGTGTGTGTGTGTGTGTGTGTGTGTGTTTAACCTTGAAAAGCTGAACACCGATGCAGGCAAACATGAACTGAAGTAGAGTGGTGACGATCATGATGTTCCCGATGGTCCTTATAGCCACAAACACACACTGTACCACATGCTACACACACACACACACACACACACACAGAGAGAGAGAGAGAGAGAGAGAGAGAGAGAGAGAGTAATGGAGTTTCCATAGTAGCAATGACAGAGAAGCACTCAATTCTGCAAATATGAATTATACTACCATTCAAAAGCACTAATACATTAAATTGATCAAAAGTGACAGTAAAGATGTATATTACAAAATACTTCTATTTGAAAGACATTTTGTTCTTTTGAATTTTCTATTTATCAAATAATCCTGAAAAATGTATCTTGGTTTCCACAACAATGTTATTAATCAGTACAAAAGCTTCTTGAGCACCAAATCAGCAATTTAGAATGACTTCTGGAGGATCATATGACACTAAATACTAGATTAGTGGGTGCTGAGTAATTACGTTTTTTTAAACTGTAATAATATAATAATATTACTGTATTTTATACTATTACATTTCACTGTATTTTTTATCAAATAAATGCAGCCTTAGTGAACATAAGGGACTTCTTTCAAAAACATAAAAAAACTTGTAGAGCCCAAACTTTTGCATTTACTAAAGATTAGAGTATGTAAATATGAAGAGAAAGGAGGTTTTTCAGGCAAAGAAAAGAAAAGAGGTAAGTTATAATTGACAGAAATATCATAATTGGCTAATTGCATATATACATACCTTTAAAAGTTTTGCAAAATAAAGCACAGGCACAAACACACTAAAAGCCGTACCTTGAGTCCTTTGGCTCTGTTGATCGCTCGAAGAGGCCTCAGAACTCTGAGCACCCTTAGGATCTTCACTACAGAGATGGCACTCGAACTAAGAGAGAGGAAAAAGCAAGAGAGGTTTGACTTTGTATATGTGGACTCATGAAGCATAGACTGATCTTCATTTCTTCTTCAATGTCTCTTAACAGTGCGATTTATATGGTTTCATAAGCAGTCAAGTCATATATCATCCCTTTCACATCATCAGAATGAATGCAGGTATTCCACTTTTTTCATACAATTATGCACAAAAGTAAATACTATCAATATGTAAATGAATAGTTGAAAGCATTTGGGCATCAGATTTTTATTTATTTATTTATTTTTACATTTGCATTGCATTCAAAGCCAGATATGGGAACCATCTTCATTTATCCACCAGAGGGCGATACATACACTTACATACACTGATCCATACATCAGATATCTCACAGATTCACAGAAATTATGAACAGGGATCTTTTGCTATCTATTTGAGTGTAGTTGACTTACTGTAAGAAGAAAGAGACCAGAGACACACTGACCACCAAAAGATCCAACAAATTAAACCAGTTTCTACAGAAGGAACCCGCATGGAGGAATGCGCCATGCACTGTCATCTACAGACAAAAAGGAAGGGAAATTTGAAGAAATGTGTAGCAACATTTAAGCTGTTTACAAAAGCATTTGATTGATTGATTGATTGGTACCTTCAGTAAGATCTCCACAGTAAATATAGAGGTGAAAGCATAATCAGCATATCCCAACACCTGTAGAGAGGGGAAAAAATCAGTTCCCCTGATATGAAAAATTATGTTTCACTGGTATGATTGATGTTTGGTGACAGATTTGTTTGTGTATATGCAATTTAGACAAGTAGGACGCGTTCCTGGGACATCCATTGTTGTTTAAGATTTGTACCAAACAATCATGGTCTGAAGCCTCACTATAATGTCTTCCTAAACCTACAGGGAAATAATAGATTGATAACCCTGTTGTTCTGACCCCAAATCTCAATTCTGATTGGTTGATCCCAATGTTGTTCCAGTACTAACAAGGATGCTGATCCAAAAACATGTCCTAATTAAAGGTAAATCATGTTAAGCTATATGTTTATGAGTGTGTGTGTGTGTATGTGTTTGACGGCCAGCTGATTGAAGGATGGCATTCCCCAGCTGGCACTGAAGAGCTCCTCCAACATGCCAATCAGGACAGCTGCAGTAAATAACTATTTATGATGCTGCTTGTGTGTGAGCAGGAAACTTGCATTGTTCCTGAAGGAGTGAGCTCTGATGGGATCCTCTGCAGCCAGAGAAATGCTGCTAAGAATGATGAAAACCAGGATGAGATTAGTGAAGATATGGTGGTGGATCAGGGTATGGCAGCCCACTCTTATTCTGGAGGGAGACACAAAGAGAACTCACATGTTCTTGCTGTTTAAACCACAAAAAGAAAGTCATATTTTTGCTGTTTATCTTAACAAAGTTAAAGAGATTTGAATTGTTAACTGAAGATAGAATCACTGACTGGTACCTCTGAGGAACTATACCATAATAAGTTTATTTAGGAAGCCAAACGTTTTATTTTATTAATGAATAACTCCAGAACTATGTTCTGACACATTCCTGATGTTAAGTCATTAAAATTAAATGTGAGGAACACAACACAATTTCCATGTTTAAGTGAGTGAGTGCCAAAAATAAAATATATGGTGAAAAAAGTAAACTTTTATTAAAAAACAACATATATATTTACACAAATATATATATTATCATAGTAACAAAGATTTAATCAAATAGTTCACCCAAAATTGTATTTTGTCAACATTTACTCACCCTCAAGACTTTCCAAACCTGTATGACCTACTTTCTTCTACACAAAAGAAGATATTTTGAAGAACAGTTTTGATTACCATTGACTTCTATTGTATGGATTAAAAAAACACAGAGAGAAAATTTCTCAAAATATTTCTTTTGTATTCCAGAGAAGAAAGTAAGTCAAACAGGTTTGGAATGACACAAATAAATTATGACAGAATTTAATTTTTGGGGGGAAACTATCTCTTTAAATGGTCAAGCACTGTCTTGTAATAGTGTGTGAGTGGTTTAAAGTGCACACTCACGGGTTGGTCTTGCTGAGGCAGAAGAATGCACTGCCCTCTGGGATTGGTAGAACTTTCTCTTTAGGAGGAGCGAAGTCAGCAACATTGAGCTGAGTTTTCCCTTCTTCCAGCAGAGAAGAACAGAAAGAAAGAAAGAGAGAGGGAGAGATAGACAGAGAGAAACTGAGTTAATGAGATCACAATCTAGCTCTTTCACCACTGTGGCCTTGAGTAGCCAACACTAAACCTCAGGACACTTAGCAAGAGGGACTGTTAGTGCAATGAGTGTGTGCTGTAAGACGAGCAGTTATGGTCACAAATGTCTTCTAAATCACTACAAAACTTTTCACAATAAACAAACTGTTCCAAAGCAATATGCTGTCTAACGTTTGTGCACTTTACCTTCATCATCTCCCTCTTCAGGCTCCTCCTCTTCCTCGTACTCATCATCCATGTCCACCTGTTGAAAACAGAATGAAAGAAAGACCTCAATGTGATAATTATTCAACAAAAACAACGACAGAGCAGTTTGATTTCCATACCTTCACCTCTCCGTTCTCTCCTTCACCTTCACCTCCACCTTCACCTTCACCCTCACCCTCTCCCTCTCCCTCTCCCTCTTTTTTTTCTCTGTCAGGATCAACAGAACGACACGTCAGAATTTTTGGTTGTTTTTGAATATACAGAACAGTGGGTGAAAATGCTTCTATTTTGCATTTTTCAAAAATAAATCATTTTCAGCAAAAAGTTCGGTAAACATTTGTAAATGTTTCAGTAAAATGTTAAAATGAAAAATAAACTTGAATGTCAGAACGTTTTAGTATTTGGTTTATTTCCCTTTTGCTTTAATGAAAGAATCTTAATTCTTATTAGTTCATAAGCTATTATAGATTTTTTTTTTCTTTTTCTAGGTTTAAGTGGGATTTTGAATCTCAGATTTTCAGTGTGAACTTTTGGACCCCACTGTGTATGTTTAAGAATAGTAAATGTGTATGCTGTCATATTTAGAAAGACAGATGAGTTGAGATTTGTTAATATGATCTGGAATTATTTAAAAACACACTCATTCTTCTTATCATCTCCATCCCCTCCTGCTAAGTTGTCGACAGCGATGGCCAAGAAGACGTTCAGCAGGATATCTTAGAGAGCAGAGGTTAAGACCCAACAAACACACAAACAGAAAGATGACAAACCACAAAAACATCAACGACAAACCAGAAATCATTATTTGCAGTAGGGATTGTGTGAATGATTGTATGTATTTTTAATCAGTGAACAATAACTCCAGTCGCTGTGTTAAGTTGCGAACTAGTACACAACTGCATTGACGTATCTCAAACAGTAACAAGCGCAACACTAAAGGTCTCTGCACACTGAGTCCGAAATTTTCGTCCGAAATTTTCGCACGTTAAAAAATAAATACGACCTCACGTTGTGTCAATCACGTTTGCACACTGCCTCCGAAACTTTCGTCCATCAAAAAAAATTCGGATCAGGTTCGATTTTCTGCGTTTTCGGATCCGTTGCATGCATTTTGATAGGAAAGGATGGGGAATACGAAAAAACGGAAAAACGCATGCGAAAATTTCGGACTCAGTGTGCAATGGCCTTAACAGCGCAAAGGCTGTGGGTTCGATTCCCAGGGAATGCATTAATCAATCAAATGTATACCTAGAATGCAGTGTTGCTTTGTTAATAAATGTAATAAATATAAATGCATAAAACTGTTGGTGTTTTGTTGATGATATCAGATAAAAAAAATGAAAGCATAATAAATAAGCAAATAAAAAATTGGTTTCAGACAGAAAAGGATACAGTTACCACATATGAACAAAATCACAAAGTAAAGACAGACGATCATTCCAGGGAAAACTGGGCCTCCATATGCCATGATACCATCATACATTACTACATTCCAGTCTTCACCTGTTAAGATCTGTAGAGAAAAAAGACCTACATTAATAGCTCAGCTATACAAAAAATTTAAAACATTGACTTTCTTAGGATTCTTAACTTTCTTAACCTTTGAGACGGACGTTATATTTTAAAAGCATCACGATTCTTTGAAAAAGACAGATTTTGAATTATTTCTATTTTTCTTTATTCGTGAATAATATGATTAAGAATATTTCTGCTTATTAAATAACAGAATATAATGTTTTCACTGTTGTAGAGGAGTTTACCTGAAAGCAGGTTAGGAGGGCCTGAGGGAAGGAATCAAAGGTGCTTCTCTTGGTCTGCGTCTCATCAAAGTTGAACTTCCCTCCAAATAACTGCATGCCAAGCAGAGCGAAGATGATGAGGAAGAGGAAGAGCAACAGCAGCAGGGAGGCAATGGACTTCATTGAATTCAGTAGAGAGGCCACCAGATTGGACAAAGCCGTCCAATGGCTGAGGAGGACAAGTGGGGCAAGAATTAGCAGGGTGGAAAAGTGATGAGGAAAGAGAGAAACAACAGGAAGAGACAAAAGCACCAGAGGAAAGAGGGAATAAATGTTTTCTTCTAGAAAATAAGAAAATCGCACGTTGTTTTTAGACATGCTCTAAATTAGACAGGGTTGCAAACATTAGAAACCTAAAAAAATTAAGAGAAAATAAAACAGCTTATATAATGTTCAGTTTCTTAAGAAAAAATTACTTTTAATGAGTTTAAAAATCATTTAAGAGGCCTGAGTACCGCGTGACTTTGAAGATCCGAAGCAGGCGGACGCAGCGCAACACTGAGATGCCAAGAGGTGGCATGATCTCCATCTCCACTAGAACTGTCTCCAGAATCCCACCGCACACGACAAAACAGTCAAAGCGGTTGAAAAATGCCACAAAATATGCCTGCAATCCCAGACTGTACATTTTCAACAACATCTCCACTGTGAACAGTGAGAGGAGAACCTTATTGGCAATGTCTATGAGAGAGACAGAAAAAGAAAGAGAGGCAGATAAACAGATGCAATTACAGTCCAACCTTTTTTGTCAACATGTAGGTTATTGGTAACACCATGATGGACTCCTTTAAACCTTATGAAAGACACATCAGTAAGAAAACAACAGCTAATAGCTTTCTATAAATAAACGTGTGGCCGATGCTGTGGGACAGTGCACATGCCATGTCAGTAAGGTGATGTTTGGAAGCACCTACATACCCTGAACATCAGTGAGCCAGTCTGGTTGGTTATAATGTTCGGAGGCACTGAGAGCAGTGTTGAGGAAGACTAGGATCAGCACCAACCAATAGAACGTCACAGATTTCACTGCTGTACGACAGTTTCTACGAATGCAACGGTTCCAGCGGCGCAGGGCACGACTAAACAAACACACACACAAACAAAAAAATACGAATCACTGTATAGATTTTTTTTTACATTCATATGAAAAATTACATTACAAACAAAATATATATGGTATGGATATACATTCCACAACAATTCACAACAATATGTCATGAACCATGTGATCAAAGCAATTTGAGAGGGTATGTATTACAAAAAATAATTTACATAATCTATATTTTTGTCCTTTTTTGCCAGAATAAAATATTTAAATATCTTTAAAACAATAGAAATGCACTTTAAAAACAAAACTGCATAACATAAGACTAGTTTTCAGAGAATATATCTTAAAGGGAGAGTTCACCCAAAAATGAAAATCCTGTCATCATTTACTCACCCTCAAGTTGTTTCATTCTTGTCTAAGTTTAAAAAAAGTTGATGGTCTCCATTGACTTCCATAGTATTTTTTTTTCCATACTATGGAAGTCAATGGGGACCATCAACTGTTTGATTAACCATATTCTCCAAAATGTCTTCTTTTGAGTTTAACAGAAAAAAGAAACTCATACAGGTTTGGAATAACTTGAATGTTTGCATAGGTAAGTGAATGATGAACTATCTCTTTAAGTTTATTAAAGGAATAGTTCACCTAAAAATGAAAATTTGCTGAAATTTTACTCACCTTCAGGCCATCCAAGATATAGATGAGTGTTTCTTCATCAGATTTTGAGAAATTTAATGTAACATCACATGCTCACCAATGGATATATCTTTATATGGATATATCTTTATATATGTTTGAACTCTCATTCCGACGGCACCCATTCACTGCAGAGGATTCTCACTTGGTGAGCAAGTGATGCAATGCTAAATTTCTCCAAATCTGTTCTGATAAAGAAATAAACTTATCTACATCTTGGATGGCCTGAGGGTTTCATTTTTAGGTAAACTAATCCTTTAAGTTGAACATTTTTGCATTGTTTTAAGCATGAACCTCTAAGCATTAACTAAATGTAGCTAGATTTATGCTTTAAACAAGAAAAAACAGTGTATTTTCTAAAGTAAAGTTTATATATCCAGTAGACGAACCCTGAACTGCTAGTTTTTCCTCACAATGACTCACCAGCATGGGATCTTCATAATGCGAGCGCTGAAGTCAAAGGACAGTGAACAAAACAAAACAAAACGACAATGAGCTCAAAGACAAGCACAACACAGAGCAATTGGCAAAATGTGCACTCTGATGCATTGCACTTAACAAAGATTCAGTTCAGATACTGAAACAAAGAAACCCAGAGAAATGAACTGACTTGCAAGAGCACAAAGAATACAAAGAACAGAGAACATAATGAGCCGCAACTGAGAAATTAAGGGATGACACTCCATTATGGCTGATAACAACTTCCATTAGTAAGCCGGCAGGACAACACAATGACAAATGTTGTGTGTTATGCTGTTTCTAATTATAGTGGGTATGTATGTGTGCATATATTATTACCAGCAAGCAGCACAACAATCTGTGTGCTCCTCATCTATGTTTTCAGTGTTCTCAGAGGCCGTTTCACTGGCTGGAAGACTTGCTATAGCATGTGAAAAACAGGAAGAGAGTGAAAGATACACAGAAAAGGATAGGTATATGAGAGACAAAGAGAAAGAATAATGTCGGCCACACATTGACACAGATTTGGAGAAAAGCAATCTCTCTGAAATAGGGTCAAAGCACTTAATATGGGTCCAACCGAGAGATGTGATTTCTAGCCCCAGATGTAAATTACACAATTAGACCAGACAAAGTTGAGGGGGGCTATATATAGAACAGCGGGGGAGTGAAGGGGTCATGTGTCTCGTTCTGATTGGCCGTACCGTGGGTTTCATTTGAGTGGCTGAACCAGCCGAATTTCCCCCTCTTCTTATCAGCTAGGTCACGCAAGGTCACACCTGAGGGGAGATTGAAAATCCAGAGAGAGAAAAAAAGTGAGAGACATGGAACAGAACAAAATGAGAGACAGAACAGATGGAAAAGCAGGTTGGGGCAGAAAAAATGGCCATGGCTCTGCCTGAAGATGTTTGTAAATGTCTGACATCTTGGGTGGTGGGTGGGAAATCTTTACCTCAAACATCAATAGTGAGATGAGATGTTTAATGTATATTGGGTACTCAGTTTACTATATTTTTAATTGGACGTCAGGATAACGTCCGTTCCAGTTTAACAGACTTTAAGTATACCAGTTTAGTATACTAAAACTACAATTGCAGGGTATTTTTATTAAGTACCTAAATATGTAAATGTATTTGTAGTATACTTAGCATGAAATAAATGTATTTCAAAGACATTTTAGTATATTTATTTTCACTAGGCCAGTTAAAGGTAAAATGTGTAATTTCTGCCACTCCAAACTGAGATCTAAAAATAACGATTCATCTTTTGGGGTCCAGGGCAGAGTTATTTTGGTATTATTTATATAATAGTATAGTATTTATTATCATTTTAATTAGATTTTATTTTATATTTTCAATTTTCATTTTCATTTTTCTTTAGGTTTTATTTCTTGCTTTTTGTCCTTTTTATTAGTCATTTTTATTATTTTTTTATTCAGCTGCCAATGTTTTAAGTTTGAGTTTTTCATTTAATATTTACATCTTATTTTAAATTAATTCAGCTTTATTTCTATTAACAAAAACTATTTGTAAGAGGGTCCTTTTTTACTTTACATTTTAATTAAATGTACACAATATATATATTTAATATCTAGAATATTTCTATTTTATTTTTATTTTCTATTATATGTCTCATTTTGCTTTCAAAATGATGATCAGAAATCGTAAGATTAATCCCAATAATTTTATTCTATTGATAACCATAGTTTAAAACACTAAGAAACACTACATCTAACAAGTGGTTAAAAAATCTTGCAAAGTGAATATTCTACAGATAATATTTTAATTTCTTGCTTTGGTCTTAGTCTTTATAATATGATGCTTACTGCTTTTCTCATATGATGTGAATGAGTCATGATACATCAAATTATATTGTTGTCCAGAATTCCATTTTAGTTAGGAGGCCCTCAGAAAGGGATCAACATATTTGGGGCCCTTGGGATCAAAAACCCTGACTTACTTAATTGTCTCTGTATGGTAAACTGGTATAGGAGAAACAGGTGGTCAAAAATGAACAAGTGATCTCGAGGACAAAGGGGTATAGATGGTTAAACAGAGGAGGAGATCTCACGTCTGTTCCCGTCCTCATCAAACTCATCAATGTCCTCAGCCTGAGTGATCCAGTCCATATATCCACACAGATCCTCCTCCATCTGCTGTTTCTCACGAAGCTTCTGGAAATCTCCACGAGCTTTCGCCTTCTCTCTCTCCTTAGAGAATTCTCTACACACAAGTATGGCCTGTTAGACAAGCAAAACAAATGCACACACGCACAATACACACTGTGGACTTTCACACTCTGTTTAACAGAGAGGTAAGCAGCACAAGGCAGAATCTTTGGGGAATTCTGTTGTCTGCAGGAAATCAAACTCTGCAAATCTGCTACTCTCAGCATCTGGGGATTGTTCCATTCAGGTGAGTAAAAACATCTGATATCTGCTCATCTACTGCTGTCCTCTGTTAAACGATCACAGACATGCAAACAAGTTACAATGCACAGTTTATGATGAAATGCAGAAGTCTTAGCTCATAAATATTATGGACTAACTGTTTTAATACATAAATTGTCACATGTGATGTGTCTATCTTGGTATTCATGCTTTCAGAGTCAAAACTGAAACATAAACAATGACATTACGGTTAGAAATAGGCAAAAATCAACAAAATCAACTGCACACTGAGTTGCTTTTTTTGTGCATATTTTTACATTTGTCAGTAGAAAAATGTGTGGATCATAAATAGGTATTAATAAATAAGTACACTACCATTCAAAAGTTTGGAGACAGTGAGAAATGAATACTTTTACTCAGCAAGGATGGATTAAACTAAACAAAAGTGACAGGAAAGATATTTATGTTCAAAAAGATTTCAAATAAATGCTGTTCTTTTGAACTTTCTATTCATCAAACAATCCTGAAAAAAATTCAACACCATTTCCACACACAAAAAAAATTAACAAAAATATTTAAGATTGAGTAATGGCTGCTGAAAAAATAAGCTTTGCCATAACAGGAATACATTACAATTTGAAATATATTAAAAACAGCTCATATAAATTGTAATAAAATTTTACAATATTACTGTTTTTTTCTGTATTTTTGATCATTGGGGAGCATAAAAGACTTCTTTCAAAAACATATCAACGATTCCAAACTTTTGAACAAGGTCATGGGTTCGATTCCCAGAAAATGCTTGAACGGATAAAATGTATATTCTGAATACAACACTGGATATTTAAAAAAGTGTTAGGGACAAAGCCAGCCACAAAAAGTGACAACTGTACACACTTGCCCATAAACACATCGATCCTATAAACTCACCCGCTCAACACACCCAACACAAGGTTGAGAACAAAGAAGGATCCAAAGATGACCAGGCTTACAAAATAAACCCACGGCAGCTCAAAACCAATTGCATCATTCATCTACAGAGAAGAACACACAGGCAACTGTATCAGCGTCATACACAATCACTTCCTTAAAAGATAATTACAGCCCATTACAGTCAATCTGAAGACACAGTTTACGTAGTTACCCAGTACAAGACGTCTGTCCAGCCTTCCATTGTGATGCACTGGAACACTGTTAACATGGCAAAGAAGAAGTTATCAAAGTTAGTGATGCCACCGTTTGGTCCATCCCACCTTCCCCTGCACTCGGAGCCATTGGCATAGCACTGGCGACCGTGACCCGCAAACGCACACGGGAGTGGATCATCGTCTGCATAATTATCTGGGAAAGATAAAAGACAGACAGATGGAGTAAGACAGAGAGTGACTGAAAATGCACATAAATATTTTATGTGAGTGTGTGTAGTTACCTGTGCCTATAAAATAGCAGGTGCGATGCATTCGTCCAATGAAGAGCTCCAGTCCGATGATGGCATAGATGATGATGACAAAGAGGACAAGCAGAGAGATGTGCAGCAGGGGAACCATTGCCTTCATGATGGAGTTTAACACAATCTGCAGGCCTGCACACACACAGAGCAGAGAAATCATCATGATGGAGCACAACCTGTAACCCAAAAGCTGTATTTTTGCATAAGAAAAAACATTCCCATTCGGACTGTTTATGTCCATTATATCAGTTTAGTATTTTATTATTTTTGCAAATAACGTATTTTAAAATAGTCAGCATTTCGTTAAGATATGTTTACTTATTTTAGGCCAATTTTTCAATTTTTGTAACAATATAAGGTGCTGTTGTCCCTTTTGAGCAATTTAATGCAGGATTGGTGAATAAAAGTATTAAATAAAAGTATTAATTTCTCTTTTGAAAAAATCTTACTGACTCCAAACATTTGAAAAGAGGTGCAAATTTAGTCAACAAAAACATTTTATTTGAAAATAATGTTCAACATGACAAAATGTGTGACTTGTCACTTAATTCACCATGAAGAATCTTTTTCGTCTCATCTTTGCTATCGTCAAAAAAAAAAAAAAAAAAAAAACTGTATTAAAATTTTTTCAAACATTTTAGATAAATGACTGACTGACTAACTGACTGAGTGATTGATAGATTGATTGACTGACACCAACATCAATTTACCTTAATCAAGACAATGGCAGCCAGAACATAATAGCACTACAGATGTACATAGTTTTTATGTGTGTTTTCTGGCAAAAGTAATGGGTATTTGAACAAGAAGTGTCCTTGTTCAATGTCACCTTGCCTTACTGGGAGAAGTGCCAGGATTAACGTGCAGGTGAGCACATGAGGGAGAGATACCATCATACATGCCAGCAGGCAGGAAAGATCCACACCACAGTTTCTAAATGTACTGTGGTGGAATAAGTCAATGGTTTACATGATCCAGTTTTCTGCCATGTTGACCAGCTTTGCCAGAGCTCTGTTGTACAGTAGTTAATGTAAATGTGCTTTCAGCACCATGGACAGCGCTCTTTGAAATCATCACCTTAGTATTGTAAAGATACAAGCAACAAATGGCTTTTTGGTTAGTTGGCCAATAGCCCCTTTTACACATACAGACTTTACTGGTAAATTACCGTTAAGAGATCATGTGTGAACAGGACCTTTTTAAAAATACCGGTAAATTAGTTCCGGTAATTTACCAGTATGAGAAGCTGTAACATTACCAGTAAATTGCCGGAATGATGCTATGTGTGAACTCAGATTGTAGATTACCGGTATGAGCACGTACAAGTTCAGAACGTGCTGACGTAAGACATCTACAACCTGAATTCCGGAAATGTTGAGACGGTTTTTAAACTTGAATAAAATGAAAACTAAAAGACTTTCAAATCACATGAGCCAATATTTTATTTCCAATAGAACATAGATAACATAACAAATGTTTAAACTGAGAAATTGTAAAATTTTATGCACAAAATTAACTCATTCCAAATTTGATGCCTGCTACAGGTCTCAAAATAGTTGGGACGGGGGCATGTAGCATCTCCTCTTCTTTTCAAAACAGTTTGAAGACGTCTGGGCATCAAGGTTATAAGTTTCTGGAGTTTTGGTGTTGGAATTTGGTCCCATTCTTGCCTGATATAGGTTTCCAGCTGCTGAAGAGTTCGTGGTTGTCTTTGATGTATTTTTCATTTAATGATGCGCCAAATGTTCTCTATAGGTGAAAGATCTGGACTGCAGGCAGGCCAATTCAGCACCTGGACTCTTTCTCTACGAAGCCATACTGTTGTAATAGCTGCAGTATATGGTTTTGCATTGTGCTTCTGAAATACACGTCGTCTGAAGGGGAGCATATGTTGCTCTAAAACCTTTATATACCTTTCAGCATTCATAGTGCCTTCCAAAACATACGAGCTGCCCATACCGTATGCACTTATGCACCCCCATACCACCAGAGATGCTAGTTTTTGAACTGAACGCTAATGACACTCTGGAAGGTCTCCCTCCTCTTTAGCCCAGAGGACACGGCGTCCGTGATTTCCAACAAGAATGTCAAATTTCGACTCGTCTGACCATAGAACACTTTTCCACTTTGAAACAGTCCATTTTAAATGAGCCTTGGCCCACAGGACAAGAAGACCACGGGCATCCAACAAAGGTCTTCGGCCTTGTCCCTTACGCACAGAGATTTCTCCAGTTTCTCTGAATCTTTTGATGTTATGCACTGTAGATGATGAGATTTGCAAAGCCTTTGCAATTTGACATTGAGGAACGTTGTTTTTAAAGTATTCCACAATCTTTTTACGCACTCTTTCACAGATTGGAGAGCCTCTGCCCATCTTTACTTCTGAGAGACTCTGCCTCTCTAAGACATCCCTTTTATAGCTAATCATGTTACAGACCTGATGTCAATTAACTTAATTAGTTGCTAGATGTTCTCCCAGCTGAATCTTTTCAAAATTTCTTGCTTTTTCAGCCCTTTGTTGCCCCCGTGCCAACTTTTTTGAGACCTGTAGCAGGCATCAAATTTGAAATGAGCTCATTTAGTGGATAAAAGTGTAAAATTTCTCAGTTTAAACATTTGTTATGTTCTCTATGTTCTATTGTGAATAAAATATTGGCTCATGTGATTTGAAAGTCTTTTAGTTTTCATTTTATTCAAATTTAAAAAACGTCCCAACATTTCCGGAATTCGGGTTGTACTCTGGGCCAATCATAACATTCTGACGCAGATGACGCATTTACTCCGCACTGTGTAGTTCAGTTTGAAGTCGTCTAATGATGTCTCTGGGCCAAAAGCAGCTGCATGAATGTGAACGTTTGACACAAAAATGAAAACCTCAATAAAACGCTGACCGCGTATACCCTTCCTATGTTTACAAACACAACACCAGGAGGTGCAACTGTTACAGCTGGTCATCGGATGCCCATTTTCCACAAGTTGATATGATTCTTTAGGGTCTTAACGAAAGGTCTATAACAAACTTTGGTTAAAATTTCTCAATGGTAGTGTAAAACAACACCCTTTTTACCCTGTCAAAATCAGCTCTGTTTACAGCAACCCAATTTATTGCATGTTTCTTTAAATGCTAATGATCTCTGCTCACCCCGCCCCTCTCTTCCGTGGGGTGATGAGCCATTCTCATGAGACTGTATGCTTTAGCCGCGGAACTTGCTAACTAGCACATTATTAGGAAATGAGATTTGCAAAGATTCATAAAAGAACCTTATACTCACTTCTTCTGTTGGTGAAGCTGGATCACGAATGATTCTCGCGAACATAAAAGTATTTAGATTGATCCGGGGATGCATTCCCTTCAAAAACAAACATACTCCACTGCGTCTTCAGCGGCTCAGATGTTGGGTGTAAATGACGACTACTATGTTCATTATTACATCCAACAACAGAACACCACAATCGTTTAGGAGACATTCTTGTCTTCTCCTGCACCGGAGTTGACACAATGGCGGACTGATGACAGCTCACTCAGGGCGGGTCTAAGGTAAAACACTAGTGTCAATCAACAATCGTGGGAGGGGCCTGGGTCTGTGTGACATCACACAGACAGGCATCTGAGAATGGCTTGATATGAGAAAGGGGAAATTATTTAACGAGATTAAAAAAAACACTGGGTGGATCATCATTATCATTATAGGGTGATTGTGTACACACACTGCCAACACACATTTCAGTTCAAATAACTTGTAAAAGTGCATGTCGCATCCGATGACCTCTTTAAAGGTAATTTCTGGTTAATGATGTCACAGAATTTACTGGTAATTTGAAACGGATGTGTGAATGGTGCTCTACTGGTAAAAACACAGAACGTCGTTGTCTGTTTGAACAGCACATTTTTTTAATTTACTGGTAAAGTCGTTCTGGTAATTTTATGGGAATTTACTGGTATTACTGTGTGAAAGGGGCTAATGATTCAGGAGCTTGTGTCAGTGGGCCTGATTTTGAAATGACTGCAAAACAGCACAGCTGCTGGTTGCAACAATAAGTCAAGCTCATTGGTCAGGATGCTGAATGAATCTATAGGCGTAAGTATGACGATAAAGAGGTCAGGCTACACCAGCCTCTCTGATCACTGCACAAATATTATAACTGTTCAAAACACTGATGCATCACACAAGCACATCACTCCATACAAAGCATCTCAGAATACCTTCTTAGGAGCACAATAACACTCTTGTGTGAGTAAAATACCATTGAATAGTTCATAGCAATGTAAATCAGATTAAATCAGGCATCAAATTTAATTGCTTCATTTTCTTTCAATTACAAAAACAAACTCACTGGGCACTCCAGAAACAAGTCTGAGGGGTCGTAAGACTCTGAAGGCTCGGAGAGCTTTGACATCCAGACCTCCCGGTTTCCCCGGCATGTGGGAAGTTGTTTCACCGGATTTATGAGTAGCAGTCTCTAATACCACACTGAACAACCTGCAAAATACAAACAACAAAAGCAAATATACATAAATATGGTTCATTAAATACATATTAAATAATAAAATGTATAATGTAATATTAAAGGTAAAATTATGATCTTCTTAAATTAAAATCTGAACTTCAAATATTCGTCAAATGAAAGATTAAAACATTTGAATGCAGGAGATCAGGTTTTACAACAAAGGCAGTTTTTTTCATATGTTAAATCTTATGATAATATTTAATTACATTTAGAGTGTTTGAATATTCAGTTTAATTTCACACTGACTTTCTTATATAAAAAAACTGGTGTAGTTTCCAGCGATATCGTCGACTTGATTGCACAGATACTATTTAAACTGAACTGAGCTGGATGAGGACATCACTGAATTCAATGATGAACAGCCTTTAACTGAAAATTGAGTGTTTACTATTGTCCTTTTGCATTACTGACACACTATTTTCCTATTTAATACTGTAAAGCTGCTTTGACACAATCTGTATTGTTAAAAGAGCTATATAAATAAAGATGACTTGACTTGACTAGTCTGATTCCTGAACAAATGGTGCTCAAGAGCCGGTTCTTTTTAGGAAGTCAAAAACATACATCTTGATCACCCGACAGCTTGAGTGTCACCCGATTCCCAAACAAATGACTCTTATGAGCTAATACTTTTTAGGACGTCATACAGTATGACCAGTGTATCCTGATTCCCAAACAAATGACTCTTATGAACTGGTTCTTTTCAGTGGTTTGAAAACATACAGCGTGACTAGCAAAATTCTATTCCCAAATGAATGTACTGAAGTGTTGTGGAAGCTGACTGGGCAACAATATTTGTGGCACTTATCCCAGCTATCTTTGTGCTTTCATGCATACACATGCATGCACAAATACTCTTAGGATGGCATCAGTATTATAAGCAGCAGTAATATGATGTGTAATACCGTGTGTTTGGAACAGATCCACCTGCCCATTAGCGGTTCTGTCTGTGAGCTTAATGAAATCTCTAATCAATACCAAAAAAAGCTCTCAAAATTATACTCAAAAAGGCGCTAAATGCCTGGCACAGTCATCTTCCTTTAGATAATTAACCATCACTCTGACCAACTGGCCATTAATGACCTCAGAACAGCTGTTTAGGCCCATTTTAGCAGGACAGACAGAGCTCTGGGGATTGTCGCTCTTTAAATACACTCTATGGTGTGCGCAGGAAGAAAATGATTTTACATAGTGACATACTATGAAAAACTGATTCTTTTTTTAGTGGATGAAACATGTATTTACACACTTCTCACATACACACACATTTACCACAGGGCTGTAAAGCCTGGTGTGTAAAATTAAGGGTAGCGCCTAGTCTCTGTAGGTCAGATTAAGACACAATGACAGAGTGAGAGAGCGAGGATTGACAGCCAGATCTGACCAGATAATCCGAGAGGGAGAGGTTGAGAAAAGGGAGAAACGAGGAAAAAAATGGGGTAAAGAGAACAGCAGGACAAGAGGAGAATTGTGAATAAGAGAGCTGCTGCTGGCCATTACACAACCTGAATAAAAATCATCTACGAAAATTAATATGCAAGTGAATCATGGGAGGAAAGGCTGTGATGTCACTCCGGTTATTATGACTCATTTTCAAACGAAACAGACAGTAAATAAACAAGTGAGGATGGATGGCTAGAGCGGTGAAGATGGTGTCGTACCCTACGATGACGATGACAAAGTCCAGTAAATTCCAGCCGTTGCGGATGTAGGAGCTCGGGTGCATGACGAGGCCGTACGCAAGGATCTTCAGAAACGTCTCGATGGTGAAGATGATCAAAAACACATATTCAACTTGTTCCTGGAGAGACACAAAGAAAAAAGAAAAGGTCAAACACACAAATACACACATCAGATTGTAATTTTAAAAAATGACTGTAAAAGGTTGTTACAGTGGTGGCCAAAATTATTAGAACACTAGTATTTTCACAAGCTAAAAATGGGTTTAAGTCAGTTATTTCTATCTTTTGCCGTAGTGTGTTAGTAGGAAATATCAGTTTTTCATTTTGCCATTAATTGTAATAATGATAACTTCATAACTTCATAATTATACAACTTTATACCTAATTATATTAGGTTTTAATAATTTTTGCCCTCATTAGTTCATTTTAAATGAATTAAATGACAAATAAAGTTTTAAAAGTACAAATATTCCATGTAGCCGCTCAATTAATATGGTCACAAACCTGACAAGGAAGCTTGAGGCACACAAATCATACCATCAAATCAATATTCAAAAGCAGATGCAATAAAAATAGCATATTTAACATATTAATTGTTGACAGTAAAAAAAATTAGGCTGTATATTTATGTAAGTGTGTGCACTGGTATGACCCCATGACCTGTTCAAAACACAGTGAGTGAGAAAGACAAAAGAGGGCCGGTCCTGAGCTGGAGCTGGACTTCAAAATTGGGAATCTGTGAGTGTTTCAAAGGATTATTAATCTGTCATCCTCTCCTTTCTCTCCCTCCCTCTTGTATGACAGCAGCCTGTCCACTGTGGCGGCACACTTGTGTGCACACACATACTCCCTCCATATAAACAAACATATAGACAGAAACAGCAAATTAACCACAAAAAAAACCACACCATCTGTATAAGACAGAGGACAATACCATCTGGACAATAATAACCATACTCACACACACACTGCTGTTCTTGATTTAATGTAAAGTGGCATACAGCATAAACTTCCATTTGCTGGACCGTATGTCTCTGTCTAAAGTATGCAGAAGCTTTACGCAAACCGACAGGAACAGAACGTCCATGAACTATTTCTGAGGCGCTCAACTGCATATTCCCTTCCTTAGGTGAGCAGATAGACCATGACAGCATTCAAAACCTTTCTTTGGTAGACAAATAAATGCAATTAATTTGCATAAATAATAATAATAAATAATATAAATTTAAATAATAAGAAGAATATATATTTTATTTTTCAAACAAGTGAAATATTTTTTTGGACCGCTGTATGCCAGTGATGATGATAATGATGATAATAATGTATTTTTAATAGGTTTTATATATCTGCAGGCTAGGGAAATTAAATGGTAATAGGCAATATTTTGACTTCTAAAAGTCACTATTTAGTGCTTTGTTTGCCACAACAGTGAAATGTCTTTGAATTATCTTATTTTGGGGGCTTTTCTCAGCACATATTGATATGTGCAATTAATCACAATTAATTCAATTATTTAATCTGCAAATCATATAATTATTTCAATTAAAATTGCAGTTGACTGACAGCCCTAGTAATTAGACATACAAGCTTAGAGTGCTGAATGCCTTTGAGTAATGGACCGAAGACAACTGAAACCAAGATGATGGACAGTAAAATATAACAAAAAATATGGCAGAGGGCTCTGTGAGAGGAGAGACTGACAGCAAACAGACACTCATTAAATACATGCCCCCTCCTTTGCACCTGGAATCCAGGATGTGGCTTTAAGCATCAGAACAAAGATGGAGAGCGAAAGAGAGAGAGAGAAGAGAGAGAGAGAGAGAGAGAGAGAGAGAGAGAGAGAGAGAGAGAGGGATGGGGTGATGGGGGAAGGGTGATGAGAGACAGGGGAGGAAGAGTAAGCTGCTTATCAGGACCAAGAGCATTAAGAGCAGCCAAACGAACAGGCAGTTCGTACAATCTCCCCTGACCACCACTCTCTGTGCTCTCACTGTCTTAATAACCCTCTCTGTCTCGTTCTCTTTTACATCATTTGGGTGTCCTGTTATCCAGCAAAAACGCAGAGGAAGACAGTGCAGGTGAATGTGACTGAGCTGGCACTTTAAATATTTAACTCAAATCAAGCATTATTCTGTTTTCTGATTTCAATGTAAACTTGTTTATTCTGTGGGTATTATTGGCACTGTGGACTTTAACTGAAGGGGCAGTTCAGCCAAATATGAAAATGATGTCATCATTTACTCATCCTCGTGAGTCATTTAAAAACTATATGACTTTCTTTCTACTGTGGAACATAAAAGATGATATTTTGAGAATTCTGAAAGTATCTTCTTTCATATTCCACAGAAGAAGTTCAAACAGGTTTGGAACAAAATGAAGATGAGTAAAGAGGACAGAATTTTCATTTTTGGGCGATCTATCCCTTTAAATTCACTTTAGACACACTTTTCCCCTTTAAACTCAATAATTAATTTAAGTAGTCCAATAACAATGTCCAACAGTGAAGATACTTACATTGTATCACAAAGAGATCTGTCATTTTTTCCTTGAATCATTAAGAATGATTTTGAAGGCTTTTGAAGAAAAAACTTAGCTTTGCCATCACAGAAATAAATTAGTTATTTTAATGAGTTTAATTTATTAGGAATAAATTAGTTATTTTAAATTGTAATAATTTTTCACAATATTGCAATTTTTACTTAATTTTTGATCAAATAAATGCAGCTTTGATAAGCATAAGAGATTTCTATCAAAAACATGAAAAAAGTTGTAATTACACCAAACTTGTGTGTGTACATATTTAAATGTGACAATGAAAAAACTGCAATGGAAAGAAAGGCTAAGTACTATGAGCTTTAATCACAGCATATGCTACTGAGCATTAGCACTAGTCACAGTGTTACTGAAAAGCACTGTGACTGCAGGAATACCCATTAGCCCTTGCACTTGAATAATTTTATTATGTTTGTTTGTTCAAAGCTAGGGGACTAATAAGTATGTTTTTAATTTTGTTTTTATAATTAAAATATATATTTAGCTCTATTTATTTATTTATGTTTTATAATAAAAATGCAAGTCACCATTAGGTTCCCTTTTGTAAAAATTTGTTTGAATTTTTTTTCAAACATAAGGCGAACTGCATTTATTTAAAACCAAAGCCTATGCTTACTTTAAACATCAACACTATTATTTTGCTTCCTAGAAAGCATTGGTGTTTTTCTCTTGATAAGTAAATCTAGTCTGTATGCAATTCAGTGAGTGAATATTGCAACCCCACAAAAAAAAAAAAAGAAGCTGACTCTGGAAGAAAACACTGTCATTCGTTCATTAGTTCATGCTACACTGTGATCTTTCATCTGGGTTGCACATTATGCCCTGTTGTGGCTCTTTTGTCACTGCAGTGTCACTTCTCTTACATTTGAATGCAAATTCTTCTTCTATAAAAAGAATGCAATGCTCTGATGGGACAGGCATGAGGCAATGCCCGAGGGGGGTCGTGTTCAGGGTCCTGATCGCATGCAACTCGATTGGTCTCCTCTCTCTCATTTCCTCTCTTTCTCTTCCTGTTTCTCTCACACAAGCCTTAGGGAAGATCCCCTCCACTACAGAACTTCACAACACGTCGAGCATTTCAGTACGAATGGGGCGCAGTCACACGCGCCTGTACACTCGAGATGACAGCGGGACAAACTCCGAGGCTCACATGGCTGATTTGGCAAAGTCCAGTGAAAGTGCTAGTGTGCCGAGATGTGGAGAAAGGATTTCTGGACTTAAACGAAAGGTGTTTCATTTGGTCCGACCCCTACTGAGAAACAATAGCTAGGGGCGCTTCTCTTTCGTTTACGATTTCTCTCTCATCTCAGTGACCTTTGCATGCCGAAGTGAAGCTGTAGTGCGCAAAAGCTCATGCAGCCTCGCATTGTTGCATGCCTCACTGCAGCCGTGGAGAAAAAAGGCACTTTGTTTCCTCGATGCCACTAACATGCAAGCAAATTAAAGCCTTGCAGTCTCAGATACAGGTGCCAACATCACAGTAACACAGGCAGATTTAAACCAAAAATAAAAATTTAAAGGAAGAGTTAATCCAAAAATGAAAATTATGTCACCACTTACTCATCCTCATGTCAAAAATGTCTCTTTTTTGCTCTTACAATGACAGTCGGTGGAGACAAATGTTCAAAATGTCTTGTTTTGTGTTTCACAGAAGAAATAAAGTCATGCAGGTTTGGAAGAACATGAGGGTACGTAAACAATGACTGAATTTTCCATTTTTGGGTGAACTGTGCCTTTAAGAATGGCTGCTGAGTGGATCAAATGTGACGCTCTCTGATGGGATACAATGAGAGGTTGTGAGATGAGGGGGATTACAGAGTAATACCACATCATCAAACGGCAAAAAAAGAAGGATTTTTACCTCAAAATGCCACCTGATTTTCAAATTGTTCTATTCAAAGTACAAAGCTTCTAGAAATTTCTGACACTGGGACAGCAGTAGGACTCAAAATAGTGTGGCTAAAGTGAGTCACATGATAAAACGCTCTTGCTTGAGGCCAATGCCCCTATGTGTGTGTGTGTGTGTGTGTGTGTGAGACACGTGTGTGTGTTTCGCTGTGCATTTGTTTTTATTTTCTGAGGGACAACAAAATGCACACTAAACTTTAGTCTTATTACTAAATCTACTTGTCACAATATTGCTGTTTTTTTTTTTGTATTTTTCATTAAATACATGCATTGGGGAGCAAAATCAACTTTAAAAAAAAACAAAAACTACTGACCCCCAAAAAAGCATACGTTATTACTAATAGTATACAATAGTAGCTTACATTCTACATAAAATTTAAAGTTCCATACATTCTTAATTTGAGTTCTCATGTCTTTCTGTCCAAGCACCAACAAATGTCTTTCTTTGAAATGACTCCACTGTTATCTTTTCTGTTTTAATACCTTTTTTAAAAAAAATCAAATCACACCAGCATTCTGAGGGCAGAAAAAACATAAATATTGTGTCCATTCTGAACATGTGTTTAGAATAGCTTCAGAATAGTGTTTCAGAATAGACCTTGCTAAGAAATTAACAAAAACCTCTTAAAAGTTTTTTGAGAAAAAGAGCAGAGCTCAAATTCAACACATCTGAAACAGGAAACAACCACCCAGAGAGACACAGCAGAATAAGACCAGAAAAGACCAGATAGGACAAACCAAAGAAATGTATATTACATAATACATAAACACACATGCTTCTGACTGCACCTGAGATCCATAACACACCTCCAAAATGGGTCAGCAGGAATTCGGTCAACGCTCTTTTCCGGGCACCATCCCAATATATCTGATTATGAAACAACACCTGGGAAGGGAAACACCTTTTCGCTCTCTCTGGTGGCTATTGCACACTTTTACCTTATAGACAATTTTACAAACCATATCTCATGGTGGAGCTGGGGGTGGAGCTGAGCATTTCCACAAGGTTCAGTAAAATACACTAAAGGACTTTACTACTAAAGGAATTATACTGAAGGAACTTACCATTAATGTTTGCACAAAAACCTAGAAGCTGGTTGCTCATTGATGTTCTTCAATCCCTTTTCAGTTCTAAGTTGAACTGAAATTCACAATTTCACAGTCTCTCTCTCTCTCTCTCTCTCTCTCTCTCTCTCTCTCGAGAGAGAGAGAGAGAGAGAGAGAGAGAGAGAGAGCAATACTTACTAGGTCATGGTTGGTGGCATTCGAGTCGTCTTCGGGAAAAGGCTTGGAGACCCCCAGAGCAACACAGTTAGCGAAGATGGCCAGAAGAATAAAGATATCAAATGGTCTGGAGTCACATGTTAAGGTAAACGTGATCTTATTAGAGTGCTATTACATTCAACAGCCATTATTTAGCAAGTTACTTACAACAGTTAAGTTTTTTACAACAGATAGAGGTAAACTGTTTGAAAGCTTGAAAGAAGTAGTTTAAGCTTTGTTTTCTGTCATTGACTGAGTTGTAATGGATACTTCCACTCCACAAGGTGAAGGGCGGCCCTGCGGATGGGGTTGTTTAATTTAAGGCAGAAAAGAGCTCTGGGTGCACGTTGGACTTGGTTGGAGCCCTGGACCTGCTTCTTCACATGCTGACTCTTCTTCTTCTGCGTTCCAGTGGAGCTGGTGGTGGAGTTGAGCGTTTCCGTACGGTTCATCTTCGGCCGTTCATTTTCCTCCCACTCGTCTTTTTCTTCCTCGTCGCCCTCATTGTCCTCTCCTCCTCCACCTCCCTCCTCCTCCTCCTCCTCTTCCGCTTCGCCACCACCCTCCTCTTCCTCAATGGAGTACCCATTCCCTAAAGACAGAGGTTTAGTCACTTAATGAAGGGTTATATGTCTGGATGACACAGCAAACAACAGTCTCTAAACTAAAATTAACTAATGCATTGTCAATGAGTGACAAGGATGCATTAAACTGATCAAATGTAACAGTAAAGACATTTGCAATGTTATAAAAGATTTGTTTCAATCAAATGCTGAACATTTGAACTTTCTACTCATTAAAGAACCCTAAAAAATCAGGTTTTCCACAAAAATCATGGTTTTTACAAAAATATTAAGCAGCACATCTGTTTTCAATATTGATAATGATAAGAAATCAGCATATTAGAATGATTTCTGAAGGATCATGTGAGTGAACCCTGGAGTAAAAGCTGCTGAAAATTCAGCTATCACAGGAATTACATTTCAAAATACATTAAAATAGAAACAGCTGTTTTAAATTGTATTATATTACTGTTTTAACTGTATTTTTGATCAAATGTATGCAGCCTCGGCAAGCATCAGAGACTTCAAAAGCACTAAAAATTCTTACCAACTCCAAACTTTTGAACTTTAAAGTTCACTTTAAAGCACCAATAAGAACACACATATAGAAAAAATGTGCTATTTTAGTACTGTCAGTAGAGTTTCCTATAAAAGTGAAACCCCCAAAAAATGTCCTGAGATGTGATAAAGCATTAAAAAAAAAAGCTTCTCTCCTATATTAATCACTTTTTTCCCCAACATAGCCTTAGTTTGAGTAAAATCTCATTGGTCCAAAATACTGCTTCACATTACATCAATCCTGATTGGTTGGGATTGTGTAAATTCTTCTTTGGGTGTCAACAGAAATGACTTATTTATCATCAGAGCTTAAAAATAAGGATTTTTTCCGCTCACTTGGTCAAATAGTAGTTAGATTTCTTCTTGCTTATTTGCCCTAAAACAACAACAAAAAAGTACTTTCTACAAATTATCACAAACACAGAGACAAACACAGACAAACACAGTGATATTTGAGAAGTGAAATAAAGTTTATATGATTTATGGAAAGTGTGCAAGAATTATTTAAACAAAATTAGGCATGTGCATAAATTTAGGCACCACAAAAGAAAAATTAACTCAATATTTTGTGCATCCTCCTTTTGCAGAAATAACAGCCTCTAAACGCTTTCTATAGCTTCCAATTAGAGTCTGGATTCTGGCAGAAGGTATTTTGGACCATTCTTCTTTACAAAACATCTCCAGTTCAGTCAGGTTTGATGGTTTCCGAGCATGGACAGCCCGCTTTAAATCACACCACAAATTTTCAATAATATTCAGGTCTGGGGACTGAGATGGCCATTCCAGAACGTTGTACTTGTTCCTCTGCATGAATGCCTTAGTAGATTTTGAGCAGTGTTTAGGGTCGTTGTCTTGTTGAAAGATCCAGCCCCGGCGCAACTTCAACTTTGTCACTGATTCCTGGACATTGTTCTCCAGAATCTGCTGATATTGAGTGGAATCCATGCGACCCTCAACTTTAACAAGATTCCCAGTCCCTGCACTGGCCACACAGCCCCACAGCATGATGGAACCGCCACCAAATTTTACTGTAGGTAGCAAGTGTTTTTCTTGGAATGCTGTGTTGTTTTTCCGCCATGCATAACGCCCCTTGTTTTGCCCAAATAACTCTATTTTAGTTTCATCAGTCCACAGCACCTTATTCCAAAATGAAGCTGGCTTGTCCAAATGTGCTTTAGCATACCTCAAGCGACACCGTTTGTGGCGTGTGCAGAGAAAAGGCTTTTTCCGCATTACTCGTCCATACAGCATCTCCTTGTGTAAAGTGCGCTGAATAGTTGAACGATGCACAGTGACACCATCTGCAGCAAGATGATGTTGTAGGTCTTTGGAGCTGGTCTGTGGGTTGACTGTGACTGTTCTCACCATCCTGCGCCTCTGCTTATCTGAGATTTTTCTTGGTCTGCCACTTCGGGCCTTAACTAGAACTGTGCCTCTGGTCTTCCAATTCCTCACAATGTTCCTCACAGTTGAAACTGAGAGCTTAAATCTCTGAGACAGCTTTCTGTATCCTTCCCCTAAACCATGATGTTCAACAATCATTGTTTTCAGGTCATCTGAGAGTTGTTTTGAGGCTCCCATGTTGCCACTCTTTAGAGAAGATGCAAAGAGGAGAAACACTTACAATTGGCCTCCTTTAAATACTTTCTCATGATTGGATTCACCTGTGTATGGAGGTCAAGGGTCACTGAGGTTACCAAACCAATTTTGAGTTCTAATAATTAGTGCTAAAGGTATTGAAATCAATAAAATGACAAGGGTGCCTAAATTTATGCACATGCCTAATTTTGTTTAAATAATTCTTGCACACTTTCCATAAATCATATAAACTTTATTTCACTTCTCAAATATCACTGTGTTTGTCTCCTATATGATATATTTAACTGAAATTTCTTATCCAGACAACCAATGATTTATAAAGGAAAAGCATTAAAATTTACAGGGGTGCCCAAACTTTGGCATACCACTGTACATGTATAATTTGAAATGTATAATATTTACATTTTAATTATTTATTTTACAATTAAAAAATATATTACTTATTATTACACATTTTTCATTCATGTAATTTTCTTTTTTAATTTTTTTTTTTGCCTTTATTATGATAGGACAGTGTAGAGCTGACAGGAGGTGAAGTGGGAGAGATAGAGGGGGTGGGACCGCCGGCTCATTTATGAAATTTTAAACAGAGTGTCAATTTACACTAAGTGCAAATAGCCTGCCTTGTTGGCAAAGGCTATTTACACTAACTCCACCCACCAAGGTGTTTTTGGGCTAGTCAACATTACAAAAGGCAATTGTCAATCATTCGTTCCAGTGGCACAGTTGGGTAAGCGTGTGTCATGCTAGTTTTGACGTGATCAACCCGGGTTCAAATCTGCCTTTTGGCAAACTTTTTTCTCTCTTTTCAAATTTCAAATCACATCAGAAAAGCATTTATTTTTTAAAAAAATTAAGGAAATATTCAAAAAGTTGAAAATGAAGTATCGGATAGGGTTAGGGTAGGTGTAGGGAGGGTGCAGTAGTAAGTTATTATTGCATACTTTTTAATGTATTACAATAGTGAGATGCAGATAATTGCCACTATTTGCAATAAGTAGTATAAATAGCAGAAAATCCTGCTATTTGAAACATAGTGTAAATAGAATCAATCGCTATTTGCACTTAGTGTGAATACCATCTATTGCTAAGAAAATATGCTATTTGCACTTATAGTGTAAATAGCCTCTATTGCTATTTACACGTAGTGCAAATAGCCACTGCCAATTTTTAATCAAGCTTAAGATATAGAACTGGACCAACAGGGGATGTGACAGTTCAATCAACAGTTCAATTGCCCTGAAACTCTCCCCAAAACTTACTGTTGAGCGGGTCTACATCACACCTTTTTAGGATGCAACATAAACAGTAACAACTATTGTTATAAAGAGTACTGTAAGTCACTCAGTTTTACTATATTTTCCATGGCATTGTCTTATCAATAGTTGCTACAATCTTATCAGTAGTTGCTACAACAAGTGTTCCTAATCATCTGGACACAGGAAAGGAGTGATAGAGAGCTAAGTAACTAAAAACTATGAAACTGGAATGACTCTGGTCATATTAAAGAGGGTGAGCGAGATAAAGAAGACAAAGCTTTCTAATCTGCCACAGTCTCTGATGAACAGGAGGCCTCTGCACTAGGTGAGGAGAACCACACAGTAACAGCTGTGACCTACTTCCCACTGTGAGAGGGGGTGCAGAGCGGGATTCTGGGCCAGCGGTTTCATATGTGAGTACCTGTGGATTCATGATGTTAGCCTCTAGCACAGCTAGTTGACAGCTAACAGAGAGAGTCATGGGTAGGGGGAGGTGCAAGAGAGAGATCGCGAGGACACTATGCAGATAGCGAATTATAACTTCATTATATGCATAAGACCTCAGTGAGACCGAAGGGAATCGTATCAGCCAGAGATAACAGCAATCAGTACTTTCATTGAACATTTAAAATGGGCAGGCAGGAGAGAGAAATAAACTCCTGTGTGAGGTCTGTAAAGTGAGCTATCATGACTGCTGCGCTGCGCTGATAAAGACACACACCAAATGGAAATTGAGGGGCCAATTTAGCACATCATTAAAAGAAGGTATTATGAAAAATGAGTTTTTGTTTTGGCTGCAGCTCTGTGTAACCCTTACTATGACGCTAACATAAGCCAACAGGCTCTCTTCTACTTTAAAGATAGGTTTGTTGGGTTTTCAATCATGGTATTATGTTTGCTGCGTGTCCATAATTTCACACAGGGGTGAGTTTGAAATTTGAAGTTATGAAATTTACATAAACAGGTTTTTATCTATGTCTATTTCTGAACATAATGAATAAACAAAACTGACCTCAAAAGCATGAACCTGTCATTTAATTTTCATCCGTCATTTAATACCACGACAGTGAGCTGCAGCTTCTGTAGTTGTGTGGCTGTGGATACTGAGACAATTTTATGATTCTCATTGAAGATTAAACAAGCATGAAGCTTAGTTTCTATGGCGAGACAGTTTGTATGGACCTAACCAAAAAATTTATAAATAAATAAATAATAAAAAAAAAAATATTATTACATTGCAGCGTGGCATTATTTTTCAGTTGAAGGCAACAACACCAATTTAAGTGCTCTGCATATTGCTACATAGGTTAATGCTTTTGTATATTATCTATATTTTATTTATCTTAATGGAGTGACCTAAATGGTGTAGAAACATGTGCAAAGAGACACATACAGCAACTCTCATGTGCTGATTTGTTTCTAAAGCAGAAGGATTTGGTTCTTGAGCTAGTTAGAGATCAAAGATTAGAGGCCCATTTAATCAAACTTACTACCAGCAGAATATTCATTTGCCATCTCCAGAGGCCCTGCATTACACTCTACTATGTGCATTAACCTGCAGTGCTAGGGTTACTTGGCTATGATGGAAGTCAAATGATATCTGTAATTGCAGGTTGCCTGCAATCAGAAAGTCATCATAAAGCGCATGTGCAGGTTGCGCTCTGAAAATGACCCTGTGGCGGTGAAACATCTGGTGCTTCGAACAAGAAAAATAAATTGGAAAAATAAATTCATAATTTGATCTCAACAGAGCTCAAGGCTCAAAACCTTCAGCTTTCATTATAATTAAAATGTATAACATTTTATGTTCATGTAATTAGTACAACTGTCAATTATTTTTGACAAATGAGGTGCAGTTACCCTATTTCAACTACTATTTCACATAGTTTAAATGTTTATTTTAACAAAAAATGTTTCAGCAAAAACCTGTTAATAGAATAGGTAAACTATAAGTTGCCTTTATATACAAATGTGAAATATGTGAAGTGAAATAATAAAAAATATAATATACATCAAAGCAATATGCACATTTATACAATTTTACAGCAAACTGCTATTAAAATTCAGTTTTTAAATAATCTTTCCAAAAGTTAACATACTGTTTAAAATGAATTAAGAAGAGGTATTCCCAAAATTCCTGCACAAACCATGATATCGGTGTTGCATTTTATTTTATTATTTTTGTTTAGTTATGTTCATTGGGTGTTTTATATTATTTTCTGTTATTTACTTAACGTTTAGTACATTGTTGTTGCGTCATGTCAGGCGTTTTATTTTTGTCAGTCTTCATACACCAAAGATTTAAATCTTGAAGAGTAGTTCAACAACAAAAATAAACTGAAATAAAATTACTATGTTTCATATAGACACGGACACAAGTTTACGCTTGTATTTGACAACTTAACGGCGGATACACAACGTATGTGTATTTATAAAAACTAAACCTAAAAATTTGAATTAAATGATAAAATAAAACTTACTTTTTCGGTTCTCCTCATACATGTCGGAGATTGTCACTCTGACCTCATTGGAGCAGAATGCATGATCCTCACGACAGTTTCTTCACTCACATTTTTGAGGCATATTTCCAAAATGAGCTTTTTCTATGAAAGCGTTAAGTTTTCCAGCTGTGCAGTCCTGGACCTGTATCCAAATGCTGTCAGTCACCTCCTAAAGGCTTTTCATTTTGAATCAAATGAGTTGTATTCAGTTGGTTTAAAAAAAAAACAGAAGCGTTCATTTATTTCCCGTCATCTAAAAAATAACTTTGAGGGCGTTGGGGACAAAAATAAAAAATTCTAGACGTTGATAAATAAAACGCACTCTCTGTTCTCTACCTCCGCATTTAAGCCATCAATTCAGGATTAAAGAAAAAATGACTCGTTTAAAGGGACAGGCAGCCTAGAAACTTATTAAAGGGAAGGATATTGGGCAAACGATTTTATGGAGCGTCGACAGAAAATGTGGGCGAGTCTTTGCTCATTTTCGAACGCAACGGATCAGTCTACACACACATACACAGAGGAGCGCGTGAGCGCTCTCGTGCTGTGTCTACGCGTCTCCGCGCGCTCTTGTGCGCGGTTGCATGTAGGATGTGTGAGCATGGCAGTTTAAAATTCAGTTGTATTAGTTTTATCTTTATTTCAATTTAAAGGTTCACAGAGAACAAGAACCTTGATCATAAAAGGAGAGAAATTAGCTGTTTCCACATTGGAAAAAATACTGTTCCTGATTGTGAAATTACATGTGTTTATGTACCAACCTTTGTAAGCTATTAAAATAGACACTGCAATGTACATTACTGATAACTTAAATAAGAAAAAAAAAGAAAAAAAGAAAAGAAAATGACTAAAATTCAAACAAATCTGAATTCTCGAACGGCATGCATTCACTAAACCTAAACTGGACCTGTAAAAAACCTAGAACCTTCTGTATGTTTTTCAAAGACAAGTGGAAACAGAGGTTAGCTTATCAAGCCTATCCCTGGGGAAGAGGTTACCTGCACTTGTGCATTAAAATCAGCTTGAAGCTTTTGTCTGCAAATGAATTCCTCCTGACATTCCCATGACATACTCAGAGTCTAAATCGCTGTAATCCCTGCACACATACTGCTGCAAACATGTTTGACTCAAGGCAAGCTCAGGCACCTTATTTGTCAAAACACATATGTGACCCTGGACCACAAAACCAAGTGTCAATTTTTTGAAAATGAGTTGTATACATCATCTGAAAGCTGAATAAATAAGCTTTCATTGATGTATGGTTTGTTAGGATAGGACAATATTTGGTCGAGATACAACTATTTAAAAATCTGGAATCTGAGGGTGCAAAAAAATCAAAATACTGAGAAAATCACCTTTAAAGTTGTCCAAATGAAGTTCTTAGCAATGCATATTACTAAATCAAAAATGAAGTTTTGATATATTTACGGTAAGAAATTGACAAAATATCTTCATGGAACATGATCTTTACTTAATATCCTGATGATTTTTGGCATAAAAGAAAAATGGATCATTTTGACCCATACAATGTATTTTTGGCTATTGCTACAAGTATACCCCAGCGACTTAAGACTGGTTTTGTGGTCCAGGGTCACATATTTGCATGTTAAAATGAACTCAAAATGTTGGGGTAACTCTTACCTTCAGACATAATGAATAATTTTGCATCACTCCCTATAGAAACACAGTTGTGTCATCTAACTCTCCTTTTTAATGGTGGATCTTAATACATGTAACATCATAATGCAGTTTAAAATTACAATGGTTTTTAATATTTTCCATCTTATGATGGTCTCTCAGACAGTGCTATCAGTTATTCACCATTCCGCAGACACTTGTCACCCAGAGGGATGTACAGTACACTAATTGCAGAGACACTCCCTGGAGTAACAGTGGGTTAAGTGCACTGCTCAAGGGCAATGCCCCCGTTTGAACACACCATGATGTCCTTTTTGCTTCACTACTGATGTCCAAGTGCAAATTGTCTTATTCCTCAAGTCTTATGCCTAGTCAAGGTCACTCTTTCAAAAACACTAACAACATACATCTGAACAGTGAAAGCAAAACAAACAGAGGGCTTTATCTGTGTTTGATTAGGGGTGAGAAAGTGCTTTGTTTATTTATTTATTCATAATTTTGGAATGATCCTACTAAATCTATACTTTCTTTAGAGGTATAGACCAGCCTACTATAGACTGCTATACACTGCTGTAGTGAATTAATTAAACACATGCTTGTTAAAATGGACACATAAAAATGGACAGTTATTGCCCTCTAGTGGTTACACTCTCAGCTCTCAGCAGGATGACATCATAAAATCTGTTAATGAAACAAAGCGCATGTGGCATTTGAAAGATTACTTCATAATCTGATAATATGTCAAATGCCAATTTACATAAATAAATAATTGTCTTAAACTGTTTAAACTCACATGTATTCAGATTTCTTAACTAATGTGGTTTCAGCTTTCACAAAACATTCCCTTAAATCACCTTGTTTTAATAATGTTTAGATCTTTCCTGATTTTTATTCTCATGTGATATCATATAACACTGAGGAAAATGATAAATCTTTATTTTCCTCATCTCTCTCATTTGAAACCCTCCTTCACATGCTCTTGCCTATTTATCCGCTATCGTGTTCTGAAGAGATGAATTACTTTGATTTATCTCACTGTCTTCACTCAGCCTCCCTCTCTCTTGATTTCTCTTTTTTTATTTCTCCCTCAGTTTCTCTTTCTCTCTTCAGAGAGTGCCATGGTGTGCTCTGTTAGATTAGAGCTTAGCGGAGATGAACGTGTGTAACACGGTATAAAAGCAAGGTTTTGCATTTTAATGTCAGTGATTTCACCTGCTAATTTTAACATGTTAGATTCAGTACTTACTTTTTAAATACCGGTTAACCTATGGTATTTTTCTTGAAATGTGACCCTTTTTCATTTAGGGTCATGAACATCCCTTTGCTATGCTGTGGAATGTGCATACAAAATTATGATGTTTGCAGGTCAATTTGACCTGATGTTTAAACTTTTTTTTATGTATATTTTGTTATGTCATATTTTGTTTCTTAACTACCCTCTAAGAGTATTTATACATGCTTTTGGCAGACACTTGTATCCAGAGAAACTGACACTGCATTGAAGGTGTACATTTTTTTCAGCTCATGCTCAGTCCACTGGTAATGTGCAAACACTGTTTGATCTTCAGAAAAATGCAAACTTCTTCTTTTTAAAATATATATTTTTTCACTTACAAAACTCTTTATATTATTCACAGTTTATTAAAAAATAATTGTTAAATCATATGTTCTCATGATTACTTTGTATTGTGTGAGAAGCATTAAAGTTTTTTTTTTGGTAAATTTTATTAAATCCACACTCTAAAAAATGCTGGGTTAAATACAACCCAGTGCTGAGTAAATATTGGACAGAACACATGCTGGGTTGTTTTCAACCAACAGTTAGGTTAAATGTTTAACTCAATCTTCTGGGCAGTAACCCAACCTCTGGATCTAAACAACCCAATCGCTGGGTTCATCCATATTTTACCCAGCACTGGGTTGTATTTAACCCAGTATTTTTTAGAGTGCAATAAGGGTCAGTTTGACACTGAACATAACTGGGTTGTATATCTATATTGAACCTAATACAAGTGCGAACAGAAAGTATATGTGAATAATAAACTATGGACTTAATTGAGTGTTTAAATCTGAGTGATGTGTTTCTGAGTGTGTGTATGTGTGTTTTTGTTTGTTCCCATGTACAGTCTATACTCAGGGGTGCACTGGAATTGCAGTAAGCAGGCGCTTACTAAAACTGAGTCATAGTCAGCACTTTCTTAGGTGCTTCGTTGACTTTAACCCCCAGCCAAACACATACACACTTCCACACAACTGTGGCACTGCAACAGGCATTCCATCATCCCCTCTGTAATGAAGAGAATGTCTTGTTAATTGCCCCTTGTTATTTATGATACCAAAGGGCTGTATGCATTATTGAAGAAATACTCGGTTGTTTCTTCGCAAACAGCTCGATGCAATTGTCCGTTAACTCTCGTTAATATCTTATAATGTATTTTATGAGGCAATTGTACGTATTGGAAAATGATCTAGCCAAAGATGATGTCTTGCTTGGGGTGGGTGGTGCTTGCGGGTTGCATGCGCTACTGGCACTGTATCCAAGATACCCACACAGTTTCCTTGGTAACCGGAGAGAGCACATGGATAAAGTGTGCGCATTAGTTAATGACGCTTATACGACTCTTCTTTCTTTTTTCATCCAAAACAGTGGTGTAATAATAGCGGAGGAATTTTTGAGATTACAGTAGTGTTTATGCAGGGTTTTACAACACACACGTCACACATGTAACGTGATGGAACAGAGAGTTGCTTGTGATTGTCTTTAGTAAGTGTTTGCGCCGACGTCATAGCGACCCGTAAACTGTGAACGTATTCCGCTGATGTCAGCTGAAACGGTCAACGAGACGCTGCTGCAGCACGCAGACCACCGAGAGTGTCACCCACCTACAGGCTCATCGACGTAATGACGAAAAAAAAAATAGCTACAGTTTGTTACAAATACAGCACTTTTAGAAATGCAGTTACACACTGGGGAACGGGCTTCAAACGGCAGTCATTTTCCGGCAGTAAAATTCCGTTTACATTGTTTGAAGGCTTTTTGCACTACAGTTTCTTTTTAATCAGAACATATTCTTAACTGTAAAAATGAAGTAAATATGCCAAAATAATTGATAAACTGAATAGTACATTGTAAAAATATTTTTTAAATTAAAAAAATAATAATCTTTAGGCTTAGCCTATACGCTATTTCTCAATAAATAAACGAATAAACAAACAAATAAAAATAAAAACAGCAATGAAAAAATTTGCCTTTAACTGGCCAAAGGTTAAAAAACAAAATAAAATAGTCAAGTAAAATTTTCTTGTTTCGAGAATGACCCTGTGACCAAGAATGAAAATGCACAACTAGTGTTTATTATTTAACACTTACTTCGTCCATGAATTTCCTTTGCACTTGTTGACAGTAGATGAGCGTTCAGAGATTTTCAAAGTGTCACCAAAATAAATACATTTTATATCCCATACTCGCCTTGAGTCTTTGATCAGAATATTCGCATGCGTAATGAGAGGCACGCAGTCCTATTCATTATCAATTCAAATACATCTTCTTGATTGAAGTATTTGGGTAAGGAGTCACGGCGCGTTCATGTATTCCCAGTCTAGCGCGGCGCTGTCCAATCACCTCCATCCATAGGCGGTCCGATCCGTCCCTGTTTCACACAGCGTTCCCTCCCCGTCCCTGCCTCCTCCTCCTCCTGTCCTCCCCTCCGCTTGGCTGCCTTATCATCGCTTCCTTATTGCCAAACCTGCAAAGACAGGGCTGTACTGAATGCAGCGTAATTTTGACCCATGTTCCATTAGCTGAGCGGCCCTGAGGGCACGAGGCTTCCGCGCGGGACTGTAATGCTACACTGCCCTCCCTCTCCGGCCAGTTCATCCTCAGCAGCGCAGAGCTATGGACCTGAAACCGTAGTGCTCTTCCAACACAGCGTATCTGCAGTCACCTGCGACTCCAATAGGCAATCAATATTGATAGAGTATTGTTAAGGATTACAGCCATAAGGCAATACGTCGCGGGGGGAAGGCTGGAATTATGAAGGTATGTCACAGACCGCCGCATTATTGCTTGGCTGACCATCCGATACTACTGCCATATGCTTTTGTCCATTCATTTCTGTAGGTGTACCGCGCGAATTCCATTATGTCCTTGCGTGGCGACTGGTGCCAAGGGAGCCACTTTGCCTTTGCAGCATTTAACGCCGTGCGCGCTCTCCTTGTCAGCAGCTTTGTTTGTGTCAACTATCTCCATCACATCTTCCACCGCGATTCATTTCAAGTCGGCATGTGCTAGTCGTTCCTGTCTTTAGTCAAAGATGTTCGCGTGAAAGCGCCTCTCAGACAACAATAGCAGTACATTAGCGCGAACGCGTGAGTGAACTGTTGGTCCACGTAGTAAAACAGCGGCCTCACGCACTCCTGTTTGGAGGCAACGTAACCCTGTCAAGTCTAAATGAATATGGGTGTTTTTCTCTATGTGTGTGAGAGACACAGAAAGTGTTGAGTGTGTAATGCGAGAGCGAGCAGGTGCTGAGAAAATGTGTCAGACCAGTTGCGACTCGCCGTGCTGTGGGTTTGCAGTGATGTGAGATGAGATGTGGGATTCATAGTCCACTCTGCTGGTAAATAATAACCATTGCAGTCATTGGCTAGCAGCATACAGCCCTCTCGGCACCATCATAACCCTCCACAGCGTTTATGGCCACACTCATAGACATATCAGTGTGTTTTATTAGGGTTGTGAGAGCTCAGGGATGTTATGAGGAGGAATGCTGGTTACATGTGTTTGTCCGCTGAGCATCTGTGAGGGAATTTGGCAGGGCATGTGTCATTCAGTAAACAACCCAATGTTAAACAGAATTAGAAGGAGATTTATTGCCAAGTATGTTTACACACACACACACACACACACACACACACACACACAAAATGGTCTTGAAGCTTCCAGTACATAGAAAAAAATAAAAATACAATGAGTCGAATAAATTAGGTTGACAATAGACAAGCTAGACAAATAATATATGTACTGTGTAATGAGATGCAATTATGCAAGAGAATGTGAATAAGAAAGGCGCAGAATATAATTATTTTTAAAAATGTCTTGCACATCAATGTCTTGGATAATGATTAAAACCATAAAAGCATTTGTTACTTGAAATAAAATAAACATTAACTGAAATAAAATAAAAAATAGTAATACTTTTTTATTTAGAATGTACTAAATATTTGATGTACTAAAATAGCTATAGAAATAAACTATATAGACATATTTTTAAAAAGCTAATAACATGACACACACAAAACAAAAAATAAAATGAAAATGGCAAATATATTTAAAAACTACTGTAAAATTGTAATAGTAACTATATGTTAGTAAATGTTGCAAAAAATAACATTGGTCCACAGATCAGTAGGCTACAGTTTAGTCAACATATGCTTATACTCAAAGGTGAAAGGCATGACAGCCCAAGGTTTACATTGATAAAAGAGTTAGTACATATTATATTCACATTATCACACACATTAAGCAATTTTTTATCCATTTTGAATATGATAAAGTATGTAAAAATGACAATCACTGACCACTTTGCCATGCTACTGCTGCAGAACTGCCTCCCTCTGTCACTCTTCTGTATCTCACTCTATCTTTCCCCCAGGCTACACAGTTTCATACCTCTCCTCTCCTGTCCCCTGCTCTCCCTGTTACATTTACTTGTTACTCTCGTAAAAGCTGCTAGCATGAAGGTTATGGACTTAAATCAACAGCCAATAGTGTCGTTATGCAAATGAGCCTGTGCAGGTGTGCATTGTGGGAATTCATATGTATGAGCGTGTGTGCAAGTGCTGTAAAGTTTCATCTCTAGAATACATAGTTGACTTGTAACATTTCAATTTGCAGCGAAAAGACACTTTCAGTGGCGTAAAAGTGACGAGCTGAAATTGTTCCATTTGATCTTGGGATTTGTAGCCCTAAACTAATGTGACTTGAATCATGTTGGAACTACGTCTAGTGTGACCTCTTTTAACTGAAGAGGTTTGTTCTGAGTTCCAGATTGTTTGTTTTTATTGAGGAGAAACCTTGACTGCTGATGTGGAGAAATAACAAACCCCATGGCCCTTCATCGCCCAGGACGCTTTAATGGTTCAGCACATAACGGCAGACTGATGTACCTGAGGCTCTTTACACAGGAGCGATCCGCAGTGTGATGCCGCAGAGAGATTTTAAACATGTCTCTGAGTGATTTGATATTAGTTAGATCTGATTTGCAGAAGTTAGAGTTTATTTAGTTGTACTTTTTCCATTTAAAAGAACTTCTGTAGACATTTTCAGTCTATGTCAAGCTGGTCTTTCTAAAGGAATTCTGCTTAAACCAGCCTAAGCTGATTTGCTGGTTTTAGCTTAAGATGGCCCGACCAGATGCAAAGTGCTGCAAACCCATCTGAAACAACACAACAAACCAGCCTGGAAGACTAAATAAGATGAGCAAACCAAGTAAGGTTTTTTTCCAGAGCAGAAGTGGGTGATGATGTGTGGTCTTGTGTTTCTCTAATTTGGGAGCTCAAGTTAATGTTCATTTCTACAGTACAATGAGATCAAGACATCCCATAATCATTTGCTTCAGAGAGGGAACACAGGGTAGAAATCGAATTTCATTCTTCTCTGATCTTCAGCCTTGTTCCACAGCATGAACAATAATTGACATTAAGAGTTGCTGCATTAGATGTTGACAAAATCTCAAACAGCAGCGGATCCGTGTGCCATCCACAAAACTTTGATCTACATCTCTCTCCTTGGCCCAGTGACATCCGGACCTTTAGTTTTCAGTTAAACCTGTTCTCTATTTGAGCATGTTCATCGACTCACCTGAAGATCCAGCAGGATTTATCTTCTCTCTGCACTTCATCTTTGGAGGCACAGACTCCCTCAGAGTTAATGAGAATATCCATTGTGTTCAGGCAGAGGCAGGGTTAGAGCCCTAACCTTAGGTTTGAAGTCACATTTTGAAAACTGTAAGTGAGAAGTTTTTTACATTCCACTTTTGCTCTACTTGTGCATTAATCCAGCTTTTACTTGAAACTTGACATCATCTACTACATATACTGTTGTTCATTTACACTACTAGTCAGAAGTTTGGAATAATTACAATTTTGTATGTTTTCTAAAGAAGTCTCTAATGCTCACCAAGGCTGCATTTATTTTAAAATCAGTAAAACTTTTCTATTCAAATATATTTCATTCCTGTGATGGAAAATCTGAATTTTCAGCAGCCAGTCACATAATCACTCAGAAATCATTCTGATATGCTGATTTAGTGCTCAAAAAACATTTCTTATTGTTTAAAATGTTGAAAAATATTTATGCTGCTCAATACTTTTGTTTTTGAAACATCTTTTGATCAAATAAATGCAGCCTATGTGAATGTAAGAGACTTTTAACTTTGGATAAAAGTATCTGCTAAATGAATAAATGTCAAATAGTCATGTTGCAAAGTCGCCATATCAAATATTTCCTGATACTGTTCATGCAAATGTAGCTGGCCATTCGAATGACTTTGAAATGCATCCGTTGCATTAGAAGAATTATTTCTATGCAGTTCTGTCTTAAATGCTTTTGAACGGTACGAAAAATACAAACAGTTCTTTTGTTTGGGGTTATGAGTTTTTATTCATAAGTAGGATGGGGTGGCAGTTTTGGGCACCTTTCCAAAGTATTTAATCAATTATTCTCAACATCTCAGCAGCCCATGAAGACTCAGCATGCATATGTAATGCGGAGGATGCAAGCAGGATTTAATCAGAGAGGGAAAGGGCTTTAGATCGTGATAAAATACACAGATGTCACACAACAGTGATATACTTGAAGAAACTTGCCTCATATGGGAGTGTATGTCTGTGACACATAAAACATCATCCCAGAGGGATGCCAGAAACATAGCGAACAAAGTGGTAGACAAGATCCAGATGCATATTTAAAGCTAAGTTATATATTAATCTTGTATCCTAAGTGCTGAGTCTTATTTTACCTGCATGAGAGATTTTCCGGCGAACTGTACACTCTCTCATATCACATTCACACTGTACTGTGTGTGTGCTCAAGTGAGGTGCGAACACACTGCGGCAGGTTGGATGGACTTTGATACCGGGCATTTGAAGTGCTCACGCCACTGTTTGCTTTTAGTTTTTAAGGTGACTCGCTTTGCTATTTCTCCACAGCTCCAGGCAGAGTCTGTACAACCTGGAGTTATAACTTTCTCTCTCTTTGTGAGGTAATGGAAAAGACCCGCAGCGGCGGAATGCACGGTCTCCTCTCCTCCCCTCCCTGAGTTTACTGCAATGGTGTTGCTGTAACTATGTAACTCTGTTAGTATTGTCCATTTAAAGACTCAGCCACCCCCCACCCTCGCTGATGTTTATCAGATGATGCATTTACTAATGTGTGATCTTTGCACTGCAGGCTTGTAATCAGAAACTCTGAAGTGTTATGTAATTTTCAGATGATTTGTGTTTCATTTTTGCTTGTATTTTAGTGTCCTTAGCTTCTGATTCATGTCTATAGAGACTATATGAGTCGCTATATGGCTAAGCAACAGGGACACACATGCGGAGAAAGAGAGAGAGGGCCTTCTGCAGCCAACCCTGATGCGTAATTTGGCAGATCCTCAGAGATACTGATTCGTTATGTATTTTTTCTACTTTGCCATCTTTAGCGGAAAGCCCCAGATGATTTTGCTGGTGAAAATGTGTAAATTTTGCGGTAGCAGAATCGTTGACACCTGCAATAGATCTATGCATTTTTAATGAGCCCGTGTAAATTGTGTTTGTGGATGGAATCACCCCCCACTGCGTTTTGACCATCTGTTTGCTTGTTTTGTTTCAATTTGGAGACTCGTATCATGTGTTTAGCTTGTGGAATACCACTGGGACTCGCATAAATGTGTTTGTGAAGGCCCTTGCCTTTCATTTTGTGCCTGTTAGAAGAGTTATGGGACGTACATTCTCATTCTGTATGTATTTGACTTTGTGCTGTGTTTTATCGTTTTTGTTTTGGTTAAAGTAGGATATGTCTTCAAATTTACATGTAAAAAGACACATTCAGTTGTGTTTTGTTCACTTAATGTACAGTACACTACTGTTGAAATGTTTTGGGTTGGTTTGATTTTTAAAATCTTATGCCCATCAAGTCTGCATTTATTTGATCAAAAATACAGTAAAAACAGAAATATTGTGAAATAGTATTACAATTTAAGTTTTCAATATTTTAAAATGTAATTTTTTATTACTGTGATAGCAAAGCTGAATTTCCAGCAGCCATTACTCTAGTCTTCAGTGTCACATGATCCTTTAGAAATTCATGGAAACATTTTTCAGCATTCTTTAATGAATAGAAAGCTCAAAAGAACAGTATTTATTTGAAATGGATACATACTGTCAGTAGTGTAGTTTAGATGCATATTTTTTTAAAAATATTTCTGTTACTCAAGACTGTCTGTCACTATAACAATAAACCAATATTATGACATTCATTATATGACACACAGTAAAAGTGTTTGAGGCTTCAAAATGATCCGAAATTATTCATATTCAATTAACCTATTTTGAAAACCAAAATAGGTTGATTACCCTGAATATTTTTTAATCAATTTTTTGTGCAAAGACCCTGATTTGTAGGAAACCCTTTAGAAAAAAACAACCCTAAGCTAGTTTAAGGTGGTCTTCTGACCTGTCCAAACTGGTCTTCAGTTGGTTTAGCTAGGTGTTCAGCTGGTCTCACAGTCTGACTAGCTGAAAAGTGCCTAAAATCAGCTAGCTGACCATCCTGGCCGAGTGGGGAAATCAGCAAAGCCCAACAAACCATCTTAAGCTTGATTAAGGTGTTTTTTTAGCAGGAAAATGTCCTTTTAATTTTTGCAGACACAAATTAAACATGTTTTCCTCTTTCTTTTTCTTTCAGCGTGGTCAACATGTCTAAGGCCACTGTTAAGAAGCTGCACTGGCGCTCGAAAGTGCAGGAGAGCTTCGTCCCACTGGGCGGAGCCTCGGGAGAGCTTGGTGTGGCCATTGGAGGTGGTGCAGATTATGGAGAGTTCCCATTTGTTACAGCAGCACCTGGAGGTGGAGCCACTGTTGGTGACATCATCCTAGAGATCGGCGGTACACCTGTCCTGGGATTGACCTTGGGAGATGTGAGAGGGGTTCTAAACTCATGTCCACATCCAATTCGGATCAAAACCGTATCACCAGGTACTCTATTTATCAATTAGAACAAACTGACTGGTGTATGATAAGGCACTGTAAGTTGGAGAATAACAGCCTTGTCCACTGATCCAACTCCTACTTTGTATTACATAAGAGAAGGTCCATGAAAGGGGACTAAGGCTGTCAAACTACAAATTGAGAGAAAAGATTCCAAAAAATATTATAAAATTGGTCATTAAATGTGTGAGCTATATTCATAATGAATGCACAAGTCCAGTTCATAAACAAATTCTGAACTGATTTAATGAAAAGAACAATTAATTCATGAATCGAACTTTGGTATTTCTCCCATGAACAAGGAGATCTAGGACTGGTCTCAAGGTATCAGTCAATATTGATTTTTATTGGTCCAGAACACTTAAAATGTAGTACAGAAGTGGTATGGTATTTTTGGAATGGCTACTTCTATGCTATTTTTATGGTGCATTTTTGTCATTTTGGACAACAATTTTGGCCTCAGTCTCTATTTCCTTCCATTATAATGGAAAGAGTGGTCAGGATATTCTTTAGAAATTCACTTTTTGTTATCCACGGAAAAAAGAAAACCAAAGTTGAGCGTGAGTAAATATTGACAGAATGTTCTTTTTAGGCGAAATATGCTATCTCCTTGGAGGCCCTCTGACCCACTGTGAGCTTTCTGAAGATGGGGGATATCAGTAATTTTCCGGTTCATGGGTCACCTCTGTCTGGGTTTAAACCTGTGACCTTTTCGTTTTTAGCCCAGGTCTTTCCTGACAAAGCTGCTGCACACAATACCATGTTATTTTGGGAGGTTTTATCTGCATTTTGTTGCACTTATTAAATTAAATACATGGGTTGTGTGAGAGCTTTATACCTACTGACAATATATAGCCCTGAGTAGGTCACAGTGTTGACATGTCACCCGCTAATGTCATTCTGCCTGAGGATTGTATTATCCTAATCTAACCTGCCTGAATACGTCAGTTCAAGATGCTCCATGGGGATTTGATTTACTATATTCATGTCTAGCTTCTACACAAGGAAGTGTTAAGAATTTTTAGTTGCTCTTGACACCATAAATGAATGCTTAATGAAGGCATTTCAGTCTCTCAGATTTGTCAACACAATGTTGTGAACTACTGTAACAAGAATGTCAAATAATGCTTTCTTATGTGAGGAAAAAAGCTAAAAGCTTCTAAAAGCTTTTGTATTAATTAAATTACACAACAAAAAATACTGTATCACTGACTGTTTTAGATGTTTTTAAGGAACGAATGGTTGAGCATAACCACTTTGCTGCTTGATTTAGTTAATAGAATTTTTGGCAGTAGAATAGTTATTTATGGAAATAAAAGTAGAAACTGACTGAAAAAGATTTTTTTTAAACACCTTTTTAAATCCTGCTGAATTAATGATACTCTACCGTTCAAAGGTTTAGGGTCAGTAAGAATTTATTTTACAGTAAATACATTTATTAGAAATCCTTTGTAATTTTATAAATGTTCTTTTGAGCCTTGTATTAATCAAAAATCTTGTTTTATTATTGATAGTAAGAGCACCAGTGCAGCATATTATACATTATTTCTAAGGGATCATGTGACAATGAAGACTGTAGGCTGCTAATTCAGCTTTGCATCACATAAAACACTACATTTTAATACACATTAAAAACATTTTAAATTGTAATCATTCACAATATTACTGTTTTTACAATATTACTGATTTTGATCAAATAATTGCAGCCTTGGAGAGCATAGAGACTTTCAAAAGCATTAAAATGTTTTACTGACCCCAAGCTTTTGAATGTTTTTGTACATTTACACCATGTTTACGCACACATTTACACATTACAACCAGGTGCAATGCAACAAATTTCCAAATAAGCCATTATTTATTTATTTATTTTTTTATCTGTCCACCACTTAGAAGTGGAAATGCTGTGTGATGTAACATATCTCAGCCAATCAGAAAAGTTTATGGATAAGAAGCATAAAATGCATACCACATAATGTATTTTTATAACATCTATCTTGTTACTTCCGTTGGCATCCTTTTTATCTTTCCTCATAGAACTTCGGGGGTCTATCCAATGTTTCGGAACCTGTATAATGTTTAACTCATTGGCTTTTGGTCCAGTGAGTTTTTGATAACATAAAAATTACTGACAAAATGTAGTATCGCTTGTCGCTGTTGTGATTAGTTCAGACAGAAACTCAGATTACTCTTACTCTCTTGAATTACACAGTATTTTTCTTAATAACATCATGTGAAAGATCCTGATATGCAATATTTACGCCAGGTCTCCACAGTTCAGTGTCAGACATTAAGTGGATGTGATATCTTGAACTCTATTACTTAACCTCTCCGGAGCTCTGCCCTGGTTGGCCCGATTGATCGCTGTCAGCATGGGGGGGGGTGGAGCCTGGTTTCGTCGAGTAACGGGGCAGGCAATCCCCGTCCACAATGTATAAAGACCATCAATATCCAGCGTGAAAGGAAGCTGGCTGTTATCTAAGGTCATAACGCACTTTAAAAAAATGAATAGATCAGCAGGAAATGACTCATCCTACCTTTCCCATGAGTCCTTGAGGAGTCCATGTGTTGAGACTGTGTGCGGAAAGGACCACCGGATTATATTAAGTGCAAAAATCAATACAGAGAAGCCGAGCGGGGAGGATAGGTCCTCGTTAGGTGCTCCGCAGTGCTTGTTTGTGACAACAGCATCCTGACCTCAGAGACTCCTGCAGTTGCAGTGCAGTCTTAGTGTGCATGTGAGGTCTGAGGTGCTACTGTGGTAACCCGGGGTGTGTGGTAATAGGATTGAAATCAGGGTGAGAGACCGTTTTACCCTTATCACTTTTTAAGGTGTATTTCAGTTTGCTTATTTTCAGAACAGCGTCTTTGACAATTTCACTTTGCCGGTTCACCTTTTTTCCTCATATTTCCATGGTGACAGCAGTGTTCTATTTGTGAGTTCGGCAACAGTGCTGTTATTAAAAAGTGGTTTCAGATCTCTCCATCTCATTCTTGCTCATGTGTTCTGTTTGTAATCTGTAGGCTCGACTCTCTGTAAGGATCTGAGACTTTACCTGAGCAAGTGCTTTACACCCGGATCCATGGACAGCCAACTCCAACAGGTCATACGAGAGAACCTCTACCTGCGCGCCGTGCCCTGTGAGTGACACACACCTACGTTCTTCAGTAATACAGGGGCCTTTAATGCAGGATGTCAAAATTTTGGAGAAAAAAAGATGAAAATGTGAGTTAAATGTCCAGTAGTAAAATGTATTATGCTCATTTGCTGACTGTCAAGACAAAAGTACTCACTTCATCTTGTAAACTCTAATCTGACCGAGTTTACACAACTTTTGGGAATAAAGGCAAACATTTTTTTTTAATCAGTGTGTCTAAAAACAAAGTCATGCTTACAAGATACCAGATTGGCACAACAAGTGCTTTTTGAGGAAAATATAATCGCTGGATTTGTACATGTTTGTCATTTAAAGGTGCACAATGGATTTATTCAGGCTTTAGGGAAAATCTGATTTTTTTTTTTCTTTTATTAAATCTGTTTTTATACTGTCTGTATAAACTGTAAGTTAAACATAGCCAGATTTTACTGACTTACGTACCGTAGGTTCACCATGCCTGAGACTTTAGAGATACAGTAGATGCTGTGTCATATATTAAGTTATAGCACTATTCAAATCTGGACATATTTGTCACAGACAACTGCATAAAAATAAGTTAATTTAATCTGATTTCAACTGCCTACATAAGTGGTTTGCATTAGGTTTATACAAATTTCATTTGAGTTTTTTGTGTTTCGTCTTCCAGTTCAGGAAATAAAAAAGTGAAATGAATGGGCGAGATTTGTTTTAACCTTTTGTACTAATTTTTGCACAAGAAAACTCTGATCACTGACTTGACACATTTTCAACACATTTTTCTATTTTCCTTAAAACTCTTCATAGACCTCCACTCCATTATTTAAAGGGTTAGTTCACTCAAAAATGAAAATTAGCCTGTGTATTACTCGCCCTCAAAGCATCCTAGGTGTATATGACTTTCTCCTTTCAGACAAATCCAATCGGAGTTATATTAAAAATTGTTCTGGCCCCTCCAAGCATTACAATGGGGATAAGCGGCTGTTGTTTTGTCAACAGTCCAGAAGACGTGAAACAAAGTGCGTGCATCCGTAATAAAACGTGCCTCACACGGCTCCGGGGGGGGGGGGGGCGGGGGGGG
>JAFVLL020035991.1:12500-17850 GCA_021397915.2 Tor tambroides | reverse complement strand
AAATGAAGCTTGTTGCGTTACATGTAGTGTTTACCTTTTTTTTTTTTTTTTTTGCTTTTTTTATTTGTGAAAAATTCTGAAAAACTATTCAAAGTAATTTAAAATATTTGGATAAAATATAAAGTAAAATATTTTGTCAAATAATCAAAAATATTTCATGTGTATGTAAAATGTATTCTTTTCATCTTTTATTTTTTGTTATAAATATTATTTAATTTAATCATTTACTTTTATATAACTTATTTTAACTTTATATACTGTATATATAATCATACATTTTCATATAAATCAAACTGCATACAAAATCACCAACATTATTTTATTCATGAAACTGGGTTAGAGAATTCATACCTCCAAGATATGGTGTTCTCAAAAACTTACATCAAGTTTAACTAGTATGATATTTTTAGAACACTTTTTTTTTTTTTTACTTAATTTACTTAATAATAAACTTTAAATAAATTTTAAATGTAATTTTTTTTAAAAAAAAATTAAACTTGCCAAGGCAACATGTCTCATTTTCATTTAGTTTAACTTGATTACTAAAAGAACTAAAACCAAAACTGAAAAAAACCCAACTATATAGACATATAAAAAATTAATAAAAACAACAAAAACACAACAAAATTAAGAAAGCTAACATTAATTTTAGAAAAACTAAAATAAAAACTGAAAAATATAAGACTGTTGTCTTCTAATTGGTACAAAAATGTACCATAAAAGAAGTCGATACGAGTATGTGTGCTATATTTTAAGTTTTCTGAGTAAATACTTTCATGTGAGAAACAGATGGAAAATTAAATTGGTATGTTTATACGAGTTCTTGAGAGATCGCTCAAGGAATCAGTTCTTGAGTTTGGCTTACTGAGTCGGTCTAATCTTGTAACAACATAAACTGTGTCCAGGATATTGCAATACTAGGTTTTCTTGTCAAATTTTGTCAAGAGTTCAATATTTATTGTAGGGTTGTTTCAATAAGTTTGTACCTTTAACCAGAGGATACAACAAGCTGGTTCTAAATGTAACAAAAATTATACACAATTTTCGTAATCGAGGGAGCAACACAGCTTGCCAAGTAACACATCTTTCCCCACTCTCCCCTACTGTGTATTTATCAGCATCTTATGTAATGTAGAGGCAAATCCCTGATTCCCACGCAGTTTAACAAACATTCAGCTCCATCACATCCCTCAGCTGTCCTCACAGCACCTCACATTTCACACCCTGCATTAAAATAATGCTGTAATGGAGCTGATTACTAAGAAGCAATTATGAGCGAGGCATTGGAGGATGCAAGTGTTCAGTCAAGCATATGCAACAGCGTGTCAACAGCCAGGCAAACTCTGAGAGCGACATGAAGCAGAGAGAAAGACGACGCCTCCCCAAAATACAATTGCCCTTTAGCTTATCTTCATGGAGTCGTCAACATGTGATTGTCACATTGACATCTCAACCTGCAACACCTCAAGAGGGATTTCAGCAGATGTCCATTAGAAGAATTAACTGACTTAGACTGTAAACCCTGAATTTGAACATTTGAAGGAATGCAACACACTCTGATGGAAATTCAGAACTATTCATTACTGTTTTAACAAATTGGTGGATGATACATAAGATATCATTTGTACATTTTCATATATGATCTAATTATGGCCCACTGAGAGTTATGTTTAGGGGTGCTTCATGCTGCATAATATTTTTTTGTAAATAAAAATGATACATTTTCATGAGATTGGGTTAGGAAATATTTGCCTCGAAGTTATGGTGTTCTCAAGAACTTACATCAAGTTCACCTAATGTGATCATTTTAGAGAGCGAACTTAGTAAAGTTCAAGAAGATAAATTGGGAATAAAAAGGAAACTGCTGTCACTTAATTTCAACAACATGTAATAAAATAATATAAAATAATAAAAAAAAATAATTTGCAGAAAAAACTGAATAATTATGAATAATTAATAATTAAACCTATTAAGAATAATTCAAATAATTTATCAAATATTTTATGGAATGGAATATGGTGTAGTATGAACACTTGAGTCACGCTTATACATCTTAGTGCTGAGATTTGGTAAAATGTAAAATATTTACAGAATTTTTTTTAAAAAAGGCTCAAAATTGCTGAAATAATTCTAAAAATAATAGATGCTCCCTTAAGCTTCCATGTTTTGACGAATAAAACATAATTCAATTATGATGAATTAGAAATGATTATTATAAATTGTGTTATCAATTGACTTGTCAAAACCTTTTGGCTTTTGAAACCGCAGAAGTTTAAGGAACGTATTTGACATACATTTCAAGATATATTTAATTAGAAACACTAATTGTTTTTGTTGTTTTTGTTGGGGTTTTACAGTGGCCCAGTAGCACACAACACAACAAAATCACCACAAGACAACACATAGGACTAATTTTGTTGTGTTGTGCTAATTTAGCTGTGCTGCTGAAAAAAACAGCTAAAACCAGCCTAAACTGGTTGGCTGGTCTTAGCTGGTTTAATTTGGAAGTAGCTGGTTTTAGCTGGTCTCCCAGCCTGACCTGCTAAGGAAGTGGCCAAAAGCCCTCTAAAATCAGCCTGCTGACCAATTAAGAGGCTGGATGACCTGCTAAAACCAGCCAACCAGCTAAGGCTGATTTTTTTCAGCAGGGTTGTGGCTTGTTTCCATTGTGTTGTGCTAATTTCGTTGTGTTGCGGCTTGTTTCCGTTGTGTTGTGCTAATTTTGTTGTGTTGCGGCTTGTTTCCGTTGTGTTGTGCTAATTTTGCTGTGTTGTGGCTTGTTTCCGTTGTGTTGTGCTAATTTCGTTGTGTTGCGGCTTGTTTCTGTTGTGTTGCAACTTGTTTCCGTTGTGTTGCGGCTTGTTTCCGTTGTGTTGTGCTAATTTCGTTGGCTTGCAGCTTGTTTCTGTTGTGTTGTGCTAATTTCCTTGTGTTGTGGCTTGTTTCTGTTGTGTTTGCGGCTTGTTTCTGTGGTGTTGTGCTAATTTCGTTGTGCTGCGGCTTGTTTCTGTTGTGTTGCAACTTTCCGTTGTGTTGCGGCTTGTTTCCGTTGTGTTGTGCTAATTTCGTTGGGTTGCAGCTTGTTTCCGTTGTGTTGTGCTAATTTCGTTGTGTTGTGCTAATTTAGCTGGGTTGCAGCTTGTTTCCGTTGTGTTGCAGTTTGTTTCCGTTGTGTTGTGGAGATTTCGTTATGTTGAGGCTTGTTTCCTTTGTGTTGTGGAAATTTCGTTACGTTGCCGTTTGTTTCCGTTGTGTTGTCGAGAGTTTGTTGTGTTGTGGAGATTTCATTGTGTTGTGCACTACTAGACCACCATAGGTTTATGTGCTGAATCACTCATGTGCCCTGTGGCTTTACCAGACTTACACACTGGTGACATTGGGTGCCAAGAACTAGACACCAGGTGCTGAGACAGAAAACTGAGACAGACGTGCTGACCTTCTTCCTTTGGCTGCGTGGTCTTCATCACCTTCACTTCTTTCCTTGTCTACCTTGTTAAATCCCCTTCTTGAGAGGTTTAGCCCAACTCTTCTGCCTTTTGACCCAAGCAGCCTTAAGCCACATGACATTTTGGAAATGTCTCATTGTATTTCTTCTCTTTGTATGCATGGTGTTTAGAGGGGGGTTTAGAAAATCCGTCTTGCTTCCATCTCAGTAATGACAAGACCACGAGTAGGTGTGGAGACTTCAATCTGACCTGACCTTTTCCTGTACATTACAGCCTGAAGTAACATCTTCTGTCCTCAATCATTAAAAATGATGCCCTTTCCAAATTTATCACTTCCTCATCTGTTGTCCACCGCTGTCATGAGATAAATGCAGGTTACACAGGACGGTCATTTACAATTTACCCAAGTGCAAGTAATTTCACACAAACTGAGGGATATTAAGGATATTATTGATTTTTGTGCACATAAAAAGAAATGTATATATGTGACCCATGCTGGCAAAATGAGTCGGAATGCACACAGACTAATTTTGAGCTACAGGCAAAAGAAGTGAAAAATGTCAGTTTTGGTCGAATTTGAGGTTTTCAGAAAAAATGAGTTCATTAAGCCCTCTTATAGCGATCCCATTGCTCCAAATAGTAATTAAACATCTAAAATAATCTTTATTTGTACATTTTCTGAGAGGAGTAGGCCTACCTTTTCTCTGCTTACTTCTGGATGACTGCTGCTGCTTCTCACCACAAGTTGTAGGTCTATTGTTACAAAGCGCAGCATTCCAGCTTTGTGAATATTCATATCGAATTCTCGATGACATGAGTCCAAACCAGTGAAATATGATTTTTAAACCCATGCTGATGAAAACAAAACGATCGCACCGACTGACATTTGCAAAGCGCGTACATAAGATGCGCCTTTCCGCGTGCGTGCAGTCTCCCTTATGAAGTAGTCTACATGATTGCGAAATATGTATTGGCGAGATTCACACAATCATAAACTGTTATGTCTTACATGAACATTTAGTTAATGGTTGGGGGAAAATCTGATGTGTAACATTATATTTGATCCATGCATTACAGTAGGTCTTAATATAGATCTGTCTCTCAATGTTAATCATACATTAAAAGAAAAGAAGGAATCACTCGCTGCTCTTGATTAAACTACTGTTTATTTGCATCTTTGTTCTTATTTTTAATAACAAAGATAAAATAAAAAATAGCTATATTGTGATTAATAACATAGTAATTATTATTAAGAAAAGAATTGGAGGAAAATATGCAACGCTACTTGGTGATTTTGCTTTGGAATCTTTTACTCGATTTTTCTCGAAATCAGATCAGCTACCTCTATTGCCTTCAAACGGCTGTAGCTCAGTCATTTTTTGTCTGATTCCAACAAGTCATATATCATTTTGAAGGTATTTTAATGGCGAATGAAAATAAAAAGAACTCATTTTTGAAAATTTGCTCATTCCGACTCATTTTGCCAGTACGGGTCACATATGTATATACAGTACATAAGTAAATATATATCATACTACCTTTCAAGACCCAGAAAGTTGGTAAGTACATCATTTATATATATATATATATATATATATATATATATATAAATGATGTACTTACAACTTTTCTGGGTCTTGAACATTTCAGTTGCATTGCTGTCTATGCAGGTTCAGAAAGCTCACAGATTTCATCAAAAATATCTTAATTTGTGTTCTGAAGATGAACAAAGGTCTTACGGGTTTGGAACGACATGAGGGTGAGTAATTAATGACAGAATTTTCATTTTGGGGTGAAATATCCCTTTAAGTTGTTGAAACTTTTCTAATCTCAGTTTCATAATCCAAACACAATAATTCATCACAGGATGCCAGGGCATCCAAAACACTCTTCCTCATCCTCTC
>JAFVLL020035991.1:0-7500 GCA_021397915.2 Tor tambroides | reverse complement strand
GATCATGTTGTGAAGTGTGTGGGTTGGAAGCAGTGAATTCTGGGGTGGATTCCTCCGAGACTGAGGGGAGATGGAGAGGTCTTCACCAGACGCATAGCTGTTCACTTACGTTATTGCTAGTGAGCTCCTAACTAGATGAATAAGTCAAGAAGAAGCAGACTGGCCTCATGTTAAATGTAAAAGGGCTAACAGATTGAGCCACCAGTTCACCAGCATGCCTCTGGTTGAGCCATTTAGGTGTGTGTACACATTGGTAGAGGCACAGTTTGAAATACACCACATATTGGACTAAATTCTATTAAATACTAATGAAAACGCATCAAGGACAAAGACATTATACACATTTAGATGGATGTAGAAGGTTGTATGAAACACTTGCCCGCTTGGGCCCTGCATTATGGTGTGTGTGCTAATTGTTAGCTCAGTGTGACAGGGAACAGTTCTGTTGTATGCAGTCTATAAGTGCTCCCACACTGAGGACCCTAGAGAGTGCCCTCCAACCTCCCTGTCAGCTACTGTTAGATCACACATCCATGGTCACAGACTGAGACAGCATGCACACACTAACCCAAACACTCTCACTCTCACTCACACACACACACACACACACACACACACACACACACACACACACACACACACACACACACACACACACACACACACACACACACACAGGTACTGTTATCATGGACCTTTTTCACAGACTGATGTGTTTCCACAGTTGTTAACACTGTAAATCTAGTAAAGTTTTTTTTAAAAATATTTTCATTTTTATATGACATATACAACCTTAATTTACATTTAAATTATTAAAAAAATAATAAAAATCAAGAACAAACACATTCAGTCACAGTCACAAAAGAGCACAGAGATTCTGCAGCCTTTAAAAAAAACTGTATGAGATCTGTCCTAAAAAAGTACAATTCTGTAATCAGTATATATATTTTCTAGGTATCTATGTCAATATTTATATTTATCCATATTTTTCCTCTTTTTCTGTTACTCCAAAAGCGCAGTAAAACACTAGTATTGTAAAATATTATTACATTTAAAATTTAATTTATTTCTGTAATGGCAAAGCTGAATTTTCAGCATCATTACTTCATTCTTTATGGATCCTTTAGAAATCATTCTAATATGCTTATTTGCTGCTTAAGAATCATTTCTTATTATTATCTATGTTTTGTAACTTTTCGAATGTCTTTACTTTCACCTTTGACCAATTTAATGCATCCTTGGTATATAAAAGTATTATTTTTGTAAAAAAAAAAAAAGAAAAAAGAATTTGTTCATCTGGGCAACCATCCATCACTGCTCTGTATGCCAGAGTTTGGACTGCACTCTAAAGAAAATATTATTCATAATTTTCATTATCCCGAACTATGTAGTTACTTTAATGCTATTTTATAAGATAAAATGACACTCTTCTTATGATACTTGGTAGCCTCTTTTGTCCTGATACATATTTAAATGACATCATCAATAATTGCTGCTAAATAGCAGTGACAGCTCTGCATGGACAAGAGGGAACATCTTAACTATGTCCCATGCTACACTGATATAGGCTCACACACACATTTTGCAGGTCAGTCTGCGATTTGCATCACTAATTTAAAGACAAGCATCGTTAACCTAGTTTGCCTCATTAGCTAAATGCTTACTATACAAATTTTATTGTATGCAAAGAGGCTGGGGATTAGCATAATATTTTTCCTCAAAATAACGCTATGCTCAACCATCAACATTTACATTTATTCCTGTTACATTTAAATCAGTTTATTTGTATCTTATAATCATGGATTAGGAATGCTCTAGTCTTCTTGAACACAAACCACAGTTCATGTCCTCCACTCTGACAATGAAAATTCCACTCTCAAGACTCCCCACTGCAATTCCAAATAAAACTGTGTTTGTTCAGTAAACAAATCTGGTTTGTTCTCCTGTGGAAATCAATGAGCATTAAATGGCAGGCAGAGGCAGAAGTAGCCTTCTGGATGCTCCTGAAAGAGCCAGCATTCAATCATTAAATGATTTCTTCTGGATGAACTGCTTCCGAGAAACACTCTGAGGAATGTGATACAAGGATGAAGGGTTCATGGTGTTGTTCCGGGGGTCACTTTGATGGAGTTGCGCACATACATTCATTTGGAGATTTGAAAGTAGCAGCATACCGTAGCTCACTGTAGTGCATACTGTACTGCTAATCTTTTGTTACCAACCAAGAACAACAATAACTCACTGCGCACATGGCATGTCATTTCTGAAGAATGCTTGTTTAACCTTTCTCTTAGAAAATCTATAAAACACAAAAACATGCCTCAAGAATAATTTGGGTGGCACTTTAAATACAAAATAGGGTTGGATATTAGCTGTTGTGTTTTGGTTGTTGTATTGTTTTATTTTCTTCATTAATTTTATGTGAGGTATTCCATTAGTGCAACCTTGTTAGCAAAAATTGGGACATATCTAAATCCAGTTTAAATCATGATTTGTGTTATTTAGCAGTAAACATAAAATAAATAAAATGACAAAATGTATTCAATTAAAAGCTGTCAGAGTTTAGCTGGATGCAAGTTTGAAGCAAGACTGATAAACTATATAATAGAATGGAAAAAATATAGATATGAAAGAAGAGAAAAGAAAGAAAATAGAAAGGAAACATTCTTGCAATAACTTAAAAAACATGAGAGAGAGAGAGAGAGAGAGAGAGAGAAACTAAAATTTTAAATTATTCATTGAATTGTAGAATTCATCAAACTGATGTTCTATTTTATTTAATTATATATACATGCATGTATGTATGTATTTATTTATTCATTCATTTATTTGTAATACATATCTGTTCTATATTCAATGTAAACACTGTGCTTTGGCAATACATTGTAACAACTGTCATGCCAATAAAACACATATTGAATTGAATTGAATTGAATTGAGAGAGAGAAGTAGAATGAGTTTATTTTATCAAAATGATGTTGCTTGTCACAATTTTAAGGAATGTTGCTTTTTTATAATGGGGTAAATTATATGGTAACAGGGCACAGATAAATTAGATTTTTTTGTTAATAAACTAATTAGCAAATTACAGTTTATTAAATGTCAAATAAACATTGTTATATCAATTGAAATGTGGAATTTGATGTTGACAACTTGTGAGACATTTGATGTTTTTTAAACTAGTTACTTTTCGTCTTAGGCTAATTTTATGTTAGAAAATGGTTAATCTAAGTTGTCTAATATTTCTCATAACAAAAAATGGTATTTGAGACAAAGTGTAGTGCAGGTATGTGAGTCTCATGTGAGGTGGGTTACTAAGAACCACTAGATGGTGCTATAAGCTTCTGATCTGAAATAAGCACAGCAGCAACAACAACAACAACAACACACCTGACGAAGCCTGCTTGTCTGCTTCTTCAATCATTCAGTCATTTTGGCAGCAGAGAGTGGGGTAAGATAAGCCAGTCTGTTTAGCCACTTTCACTAAGACAGTGTGAACTGTTTTTGTCAATTGGGTATATATTCACGAAGTTCCCATCAACTATGTGTGAAAAAAACCAACATTGTAGACCTTTACAATTGTTTTTGTCTGGTTGGTTTATGGTTATCTTTCACTTATAAAGTACGAAAATATGAACAATAAGTACAGAAAATTCATTTGGAATGTCATGGTTTATTATTATTGTTTTATTTTTAAAGAAGTCGCATTTCTAATGTCTTATGACATGTTATAGATGATTTCCTATAATTTTGGTTGATAGCAATATAGTGATGAAGTAAATGTAATTACTGTTTTATACAGAAACAGATTAGATGTCTTTAGATGTGATTATAAGCCATGTATTATAATATGTGGAGTTCTGAAGGGCCATACTGTATGTGGGTTAGTCTTGATCAGGCAGGCAGTCTCTCTGCAGCTGGGGTGGTTCCCACTATCTCTCGCCCACCTGGCTCTTATCCTGTGCTGTTTGCCACAGATCAAAAATGATCTTAACATTTTTAAATGACAGTGAGAGAAAAATAGATCTCTGAGAGACAGCTGTTTAATGAGAGCATTAAAGAGAATTACAGAGAGTGACAATGTGGCATGTTTTGCATATGCATATTTGTGCATGGAGAGAAATATGTTCCTTAATTGGTTTTGTGGTCTGTAAATGAATTAGAAATGGATGTCCAGACAGACATGGCCTCATTCCTTCAGGAGACAGAAAAACAAGAATGATTTATTGACCCGAGGGGTTGCATAATTTCTTAATTTTGTTGCATAATATTTTTTGAATTAATTTTTTTTTAAATTCAAAACTTTTTAAACATATTTTGTGACAAACACTCAGTTTGTGACATTTGATATGATTTTGTGTTTGTTGCAATCAGCATGCCTACAATATATAATTGATTTTTAACCTTTTAAGAAGTTTCCAGTTTTTTCCAGTCCAGTCCATTTCTCTCCTGTTTCAGATGGAACAGCTTATTTACTGGAGAAAGCAATATTATGGATAGATGACTCACATTTTAGCTGGAAACAAAAAAACGTCTAAATGATAAGTTTGTTTATTACAAACACACAACTTTTAGCTTCATAAGATGTTAACCGAAGGACTGGAGTGGTGTGGATTACTTGTGGATTACTGTGATGTTTTTATCAGCTGTTTAGACTCTCATTCTGACGGCACCCATTCACTGCAGAGGATCCACTGGTGAGCAAGTGATGTAATGCCAAATTTTACCAAATCTCATCTACAAACTCTACAAACATCTACAGACAAACTCATCTACACCTTGGATAAGTAAACTTTCAGCAAATATTTATTTTTGGGTGAACTATTCCTTTATCAATCCATTCCAACACATCAGTCACATTTAGAAATTTTAAAGATACAAATTGTTGAAATATAAAACAATAACAACAGCAATGATAATGACAGTAATAATAATAATAAGAATAATAATATATTCATCAAAAATTCATTAAATATTAATAATAAATGGTGTGGATTTTTTTCCCCTTTCTTTTCCTTACTTCTGTCATATTGTTGTCTTGAGGTGTTATCCTGTGGCATATACAAAATGCAAATATTCTTAATAAGCAAAAGTTATAAAATGTTACAAGTGGAATAAAAAATATATATATATTTTTAATACACTTAATTTTACAAATGCATTTTCTTTATATTTTAATTTATGTAATAATTTACTCACCATTGTGTTTTCCAAACTAGTATGAATTTCTTTCTTCTATGAAATACAACAATTGTAATCTTTTGCACTATTCAAGTTAGTAAACTAAAACAGTAACAGTAAGTTTTTTTTCCTAAAAGGCACATCTGCAGTTGGTCATCTAGGATTGTGTCACAATTAAAGACTAAACCAGTAACTCTGGTGGTGGTGGTTTTCCTCAATAGCCATAGGCTACAGCTACCATTTATCCTATTTCTGAATAACAAGATTGTAATGTTCAGACAATCCTAGTCTCCATGGTGATAAAAACCCACTCTGCAGTCTCCATAGTGATGCTTCATCAGCACTTACTAGGTGCAGGTTTGGTATTTGGCCTACTGTTTACTGTAGTTAAGTTGGTGGGTTAGGCCCATCTGACAACAGTGCCTATCTTTATCCTCCCATATATAAACTCATGATGAGATCATTTATGTGATCACTGTGGAGTTCATCAGCTGCCTCTCCAATAATCTAATCAGTCTGCTATGGTCCTGCTATGATCTAATCAGTGATGTCATCAAAGCACACAACATGTCTTTATCATGACGTAAAATCGTCACTTACAGACATCAACAGAATGGTTTAGCTAATGTAGTAAAAATGTTTTTCATATGTAAAGCTTGTGAAGTACTGATTTGACTATGTTTACGAGACAAGCTGTTTGACAAATCTTCATTTTTACAATCTTTACAGGATATTGCATTTTACTTATTAAACCAAGTTTGTTGATTGTTGATATATCTTAAGATCTCCATGTGTGAAATATAATCTAGACAACTCAGATCTCCTGGTTGGTCAATTTGTTATGATTTTTAGGAGGTTAAGAAACTTTAAAAAAAAAAAACTCATTGTGGGCTGCAGCCTCATGTTCTGGGGTAAATGCAAGGAGGGAGCAATATTTTAGATTTCCCAGCAACCTTGAAAGTTGGAATGTCGCATACTGTTGCATTAGTCTGAGACTTTAGTCTGCTCCAAATGCTTTATGTCTAATTCAAAGGAGACTTCTTGAATTCTCCTTGCAACAACTTTAAGAACTTGAGTTGAAATTTGCTTATATTTTCTGACTCTTTACAGCTGTAGGCTATTTATTTATTAAAGTTGAACCAGAAACATTTTAGTGAGACCCTGTATCTGATTAAATGTACAGTATCTGGAATTAATCAAGTTGTCACAGAGGTATCAACTATCTTCCGGGTAAGATTACCCGTGGGAACCAGATTCTGTTACCAATACTAATCAATAATTGATGAAGATACCTGTGAGGTAATTGACAAGCTCACAGAAGAGGTGCAAAGATTATCTGCAGGAGGGGCCAGAGAAGAGCTGCAGGATGTAGAAATGTGAAGCAATCCACAGGTCAATAGTTAGCTAAGATAAACTTTGCAGCTGAGTAAACTTTGTGTTTGAAAATTCATGAAGTAACAATATTTTCATCTATAGAATAAAGTGTAACCAATAACAAAATTATCAGTCTGTGAATACCCCTTAGAATATAGTGCTTAAACACATTTCTCCAAAGACTACAAATCAATGATTCAAATACAATCATCATACCCTTGTGAAGAAGTGTGCTTAAATGTATTGAATTGTATCAAATCTTAAAAGTACATTATAAAAAAATTGAACTTGCAGATATTGTAATATTGGTGAAATAAAAGGCCACTTAAGTGTACTTAAAGACAGTACACTTTCATCTGTTTTTTAACACTTAAGTACACTTTCTAATGTCAAATTAAACGTTTTACTTTAAATTACATTTAAAATTATTATGCTTTATTAATATTTTATCATGCTTTAAATAACTACAGTTATTTTGATCTGTTGACTAACATACTAAAGCACATGTAAAATACTTGATTAAACTTTTTGCTAAATTGCAACTGATATAAACTTTAATAAAATTACATTAAAGTGTATTTTAGTTTACCATAAATGCTTGTCAGTACATTCGCTGTACACTTTAACCATATTTCAAAGACAATAAAAGAATGAAATGACATATAAATATGTACTTTAATCACATTTAAATGAAATAAAGCACTATTTAGCTAACTGTATTTAATTTAAATTTAATCTATACTACATTTTCATTTAACTGCAATAACATGCAAATAAGTGTCTGAAAATCTGTTGACACTTAAGTATATTCTTCTAAAGTAGATCATTTTCGTAATAAGTACTCTTTTTAAGGGTGCTTTCACACTTGGTTCGATTGCCTGGTCCGAACCTGGGTTCGATTGCTCCCCCCTCCCCCTGCCCCCGCTGGACTGCGTTCATATTATT
>JAFVLL020035990.1:0-35450 GCA_021397915.2 Tor tambroides | reverse complement strand
AAATTGATAATTTTGACCCATACTATGTATTTTTGGCTATTGCTACAAATATACCCCAGCGACTTAAGACTGGTTTTGTGGTCCAGGGTCACATATGTGATTTTTTCCCCCCAATTTCTAATAGGTTTCAAATAGGTTTTAAATGGGTTTGTTTTTACTTCATATACAGCAATGTAATACATGAACATATATATGGGCTGGAGTGGAACAAAAAGTGAAGAGTTCTTCACTCATGCTTGAACCAGCTTGTCCTCGATTTGAGTTTCAGCAGCTTAGATTTGTACAAGTTAGTTGGCACGCCATCGTTATGATAACCCCTGTGCTCTGCCAGTCCAGTACAGCACTGTTTGTAGTTTTCACCATGTGCTTTGGCAACTCTATCAATATTTAGGCCCACACCTCTCTGCACACACACATAAAAGTCAGTGGATGGAGTCTGAGTTGTTGCCACCACTCCCACTGTTGCTAATTACCACAGTTTGCTTTGTGCAAAGCCCGGCTGCTATTCTGATTGGATTTGCTTGACAAATAAATAAATGATCATCATGAAAATATAATGGCCACCCCATAACCTTTTCCTGAAGTTTGGTCTGAAAGCAATGGAAGACCCAACGGACATTCCCAGAATCCTTTTGTTCTTCTTTTTGCGTTTAACCTGCCTTGGCTCTCACGCCAGAACCCGTCGTGACATCACCTATGCTCTCTCACCAACTCCCTGCCTTCCCATATCTTCACAATGTATTTGTTGAACTTTAAATCCTTTTTTTTTTTTAACAAACTTTCCTAATTTCATTATCCGTACATCTGATTAGTCTGTGTTCATTTACATAAAAGTTGTTTAATTGCATTTCAAGCAATTTGTTTAACTCTTGTGAGGTTTGTTGTTTTATAATGAAAATTCAAGAGCTGGCTTGTAGATCATTAAAGGCTGTGAAAATTGGTTAATTGCTTTTATTTACCCACTTGGAAATCAATAACGTAAATATACAGAAAAAAAGAAACTGAAATTGTCACTTTAAAGTGAAAATTAAAATCATTTCATCATTTACTCACCCTCATGTTCGTTCCAAACCTTAATAACTTTATTTTTTTCTGCAGAATACAAAGGAAAATACTTTGAGTAATGTATTAATTTTTTTCCATACAATGATAGTCAGTTGTAACTAGAATGGTTTGGTTACCAACATTCTGGAAAATATCATAATTTATATTTGGCAGAAGAACGTCCTACAAGTTTGGGATGACATGAACGTAAGAAAACAACACTGACTTTCATTTTAAGGACATTTTTTGAAAATGTTACATTAATTAATATTATATCGTAAACAGATTACTGGTTTTATTTTCTGCAATTAGTCAGACAGTATATTGAGTATATTGGATGTAACTGAGCACTGCCTTTGGTCACTAAGTGAATATTTTGAATAGCGTTTTATTTTTATTTCTTATGCCCCTGGCTTCCTCTAAGTATGTCAGCGAGGCTCTCTCTCCCTGTCAAGTGTGAGCGATATGGAGCACCCTGTGTTAGCATGTTGTTAGCATCGCCACTTCTCTACTCTCAGGTACTTTGAGCCTGTCCCTCTCTAAGCCATTTGGACTCTTGAAGGAAACCTCCTGTCAGTAGCTCATCACTCTCAGAAGCTCCCTCAATTGTCTGTGTCGATCTCCCTGCCACTCGTTACTGCCGGTTACTCCGGTGACCCCTTTGCAGGACCCTGACCGTTAGCCGGCGAGCGTGTGGGCGAGCGAGCGAGGCACAAGTATCTTCCTTCAGCTCCACCATGACTTTCTGGACTCGCTCGCTCCACTAATTAGCTCTTTGGAGAGTTCTCCTCATGGAAGCGGGGAAGGAAAGAGAGAGCGAGGGAGGGCAGGGGGGAAAGAGGGAACTGTGGCAGCCGTGATGGAGGTACTCCATGTCAGAGAAGAAGGGAAGAGATGAAAAACTTTCAGCCCGATAGATGTAACTCGGCCCGCGCTCTCGGTTTTTTCTCGCGCGCATAGAGAGGTTCAATTATAAACGGATAGGTTTAGGCAAATCAAGATGGGAACAAAGTCTTCCGACACACCAGGCGGCTCCAGCCTTGGCTCGGGATCGGAACGGCACGTGACCAATGAGGCGCGGCCGGAGGTTACCTGTCCCTGATATCTGATAAGCCTGGCCAGGTAACGAAGCAGAAGCGTGGCCGGATGATTGGTTCTTTCTGAAGGGCCCTGGCCAGCATGAAAGATTCACCCCGGCTTTGTCTTCTGGAGTGTAAATATTGTGCTAGCGGAATATGAAAGTAGCGCAACACTAAGGTACAAAAAACATAGGGAAAAAAGATCAAGAGCGGGTCTTACATCAAGGAGGACCCCGAGGATGTCTTTGTTGTCAACTTCAGAAGGGAAGAGAGGAGCAGAGGAGGAAGCTGGCAGAAGGGGAAAAGATGCCAGAGAAAGGCTCAAAGGAGCATCTCTGGCCAAGGTGATCGGTATTCCTCGGCAGTCTGCCTCCTGGCTCTGAAGTGGGGGAAAGAAGCTGGCAGCCAAGCCAGAGGGCATAACAGCACAAACACCTTCAGCTCTGCGAACTCGCATACATACACACAAACGCATTACCTCTTGGTATCGCTTGCTCACATTAGCTTTGGATGTACCTCTTGTACTGACTCTGCATATTCATAACGCTCCCTCGCATGCACTGTAGACCCAGGCCGTGCCACAAACAGCAGTTTCAGAGTTGACATATAGTTTCATATTCATGTTGTATTCTTCCACCATGAATCAGGTGTTTTCAAACACTTTTTACTCTCTCGCCATCACAGATAGTCCACACTGTGGATCATTTTCCCATTTTATGTGCTCGTGGTTGATAAAATCACACTTGTTGGTGTGCATATCAAGCTCTATATCAAAGCAGATTTTAGCGCTTTGAACGGTAGAAACCCCCAAGTTTGTTCTGTTGATATTTACTCAACTTTAAGATAAAAAATGCAAATGTTCTCTTAGAAAATGTGTTTGAAATAGAGCAAAAAGGGAGCAAATGAATATGCACCTGCGCAATGGTAGCCTTGGGTTTCTGAATAGGTATAGGAATCGATACAACTAATTAAAGTCGAATTGAACGTACTTGTTGTTTTTAATTCAAATCGCTCTCGCTTTTTTTAATGATACATAAAATCTTCATTATTATTCCATCTCTTCTTTAATGTGGTTTCGAGTTTTGTCAATATAATTGCATCTTGTGCCGTCTTCAACGAGCACTTGTGAGACCACTCAGAAAACTTGGAAGCATTCAAGGCTGGGACGAAATTCAATATCTCAACAACGTCAAGAAGGAATCGTTACGGCAACTCAAATTTGGCTCGAATTGACATTCTGTTTAAGCAGCGGAGCCTAAAAGTGCGGAAGGCACAAAATCTCTGCTGTTTTAAAGTAGAATCCAAATGCCGACATCCCCACATCTGCATCCCAAACTCTGCCGAAGTCCTCGACTCAAGGTTAACACATACGCATTAGTACGGAAATGAATTAAATAAATAAAAAGCGCCGCAAACAATTAGCAATGCATCAATAGGCGGATCAATAGCGATGTGGGTAATTATCACTTCAGGGAGAAGGGATATGGCCTGTGTTATTGAGCTTCAATTAAACATTATGAGAGGATTGTCTAGAAGAACTGAGGATGTATAATTCATTTTTTTTGTTGTACAGTGTAACCACTTTTTTTTCCTTTTACCTAAATGTCAATTTTTCTTAGATGACTGTTGCAAGAACACAACACTATACAGCATTAGAGCTTCTTAATACTGAAAATATCTCAGAGTTCTACAGCTCACACTAACACTTCAAACTCATGCGCTCAGAGAGCTTAATGCATGTATGTTTTATTGCACTAAATTCTGTTGCCAAAGAATTGATACATGGCATAACAAATGTATGTTACATAAGTGAAACTGGAGAATGCTGTAACATGGGTGAGTTATAACATCATCAGTTTAAAAATGAGAAAAGAGCTACAAAGTTGAAATCACATGACCACCACCCTCCTGAGATGACTAAAAAAGTTTGGTGTTGCCTTAAAAAAATATAAAGCATTTTTTGTACTTATACCCACTATTATAAACTATTGGTGCTATCTCTAAATTAGTGTGCTGGATTTCTAAAAGACTGTAATTTGAAGTCAAGAAATATGGGGATATTATATGAATTAATGAATGAACATTGAAATAAAATCACACTGTCTTGTCTGTCTCCCCTAATGACAAACTTTTTGAAGAAGAAAAAAAAAACTGAACAAACAAAAATGATTTTAAATATTATTTCTGGAAATCTAAAGCACAAAGATCCTTCCATCAATACTGTACACTGAATAAAGGGATAACTTGCAGTTGTTACTTTAAAGATATATTTCTACACGATATAACCCATGGGGTAGGCAACGTCGGTCCTGGAGTGCCCATGTCCTGAAGAATTTAGCTCCAACCCTGAAAAAAACCTCACCTGCCTGAAGCCTTAGTAATCCTGAAGGCCTTGATTTGCTTGTGTTTGATTAAAGTTGAGTTGAGTTTTAAGTTAAAAATAATATTTAAAATCATTGATTTAACCTACAAAGAATTTTGGTGGTATAAATGAATGTTTTTTAGGTTAATTCAATGATTTTAAATAATATTTGTAACTTAAAACTACTACATTTATTATTTTTCTATTGTAGTTTGTCCATATGCTTCCACTGTCTCACAAAAGACATGGTCTTATGGTCAATTTCAATTAAATTAGATGCTTTTACATAAAGTTAGACATTCAATATCGCCTATTCTTTCCTCTATGAACTTAATTAAAAAGGATGGGAGGCAGACAGGGATCTTACACAGGATATCATCAATTGAGCTCATAATTTGCATGCTAGTTGATCAGGAAGCAAAGATTACCTTAATCCACCAACATGATGAAATCAAAGTGCAACAGGACGGACAGGAGTCTGAAATGAAGCACTGCTTTGAATTTTAATATGCGCATGATCTTAGCCGGAGCTCACAGTGCAGATTTAATTCATTTACACCCTACCAAAAAGCTTCACTAGATGGAGCAAAGACACCTCTTTAAAAGCAGAGTTCCCTCTTTCAGTGGATTAGCACAACAGTGAACGGTTTGCTTTCAAGGTATCTTTCAGTGTGCTGTGATTTTGAAATGTTTATTCTTCAGCATGTTGTCTTCTGTATCTTGTAAAACTTCAAAGACACACGGCGGTTGAAATACACATGTCCTCAAATGCTCGATAGACCTATTTTGAAGTGAATTGTTGATGTTGAAAAAGGCATATCACTTGGATTGAGAAAGCTGTCAAAAAAGCAGGGGGTAACATGAAACATTTCAAATTGAACATTGGCTCCTAGAGACACTTTCAGCAAAATAACCGGACGAGAATAATTCAGTACACTGTGCAGGCCGTGCTGCTTTTTGATTGACATTGACTTTCTGATTTGTTTGTCCCTCATCGTGCAGATGTTGAGAAGTAAAAAAATGCATAAATGAATTACAGACATTTTTTAGAAGTATCCTCATGATTGATTCTCTGCGCAATTAGATGAGCAAACAAGACCGGCTCTTCTTTCTAATGTCCTGCCAGCTGATCTTAACTCATATCTGATGTGTCGCCGATGGGCCCAAACTTCAAACACACTAATAGATAATCAAAATCTGGACTTTTTAATTTCTTTCTTCTGTGATTTGTTTTATGTTTCCATCCTCTTTTCCAGCTTTCACATTTAGATTCTTATATAAAATGGATGCCCCATCTGGTCAAACTTGCAGAACTTAAATATACCTGTCAAGCGGTGGAAAGTTTGCATGTTTCCCTCTTCTAAAAATGCGCAATTCTCAAAGGCTTTAATTAAAGTGAGCGGCAGTGTGAGAGTGTGTGTGTGTGCGCTCAGAACCTCTGCAGCGAATCAAGGGTCTTGCTCTGGGACCCCGTGAGTGACTTTCATCATGTCTACTCATAGTTCTATTGATGATGTAGGAGAGAAAGAAACAGAGAGATGTCATTCACTGTTGTCGATTTTCTACAGTATCACAATCACAGAAATTATTATTAGAAAAAAAGAGGAAGATCTTCACTGGCGATACAGATTGTTTTCCAGTAAAGGAACTATTTTATCATTGTTGTTATAAAAAATACATAGTTTTATTTACAATTAGAATACATGCTTTTTAAAAAAATGTCTTATATTTCTCTAGTTCTATACACACACACACACACACACATATACATATATATATATATATATATATATATATATATATATTTTTTTTTTCTTCATATTTTAACACTGATAAAACCTCTAACTTACCTTAAAAATACCATAATCATTACTGCATATATACCGGTAGTAAAAATTATGATTATATATATATATATATATATATATATATATATATATATATATTATATCTGTGTTGTCATAATTCTCACCACATTAAATTAATAATAATAATGATAATAATAATAATAATAAAATTAAAAAAAACACACAAAATAATCATGAATGAGGAATTTATAGCAAACACCCTCTTGCAAACAGCTAAAACGCAAATTAAATATTTATTCAGTTAGAATTTTTAGAAATGTCTTTAAAGGAGGCAACTCTGACACCACGTGGTAAAGATGTCAAACTACACTTTTGAAAGACGGTAGCTGCGCTATTTCCTCATGTTTTTTGGTTATATTAAATTTTCAAACAAATAATTAAAATATAAAAATATTCATTATTATGTCACGCAATGTAATTAGATATTAGATCTTAGAAATTAGAAATTTGAGGGAGGCTTCTCAAATATGATTTTTTTTTTTTTAACTATGCAGATGAAAGTATGCAGGGCTTGAAACATCCAGGCAAACCGCCAAATGCAAAGACAGACTTGAACCCTTCCATAAAGGTTAAGATGTTCACACGCTTCTCTCGTTTATAGTTTAGTTGAATTTCAGGAAAATGGAAATGTAGAAGGTTATCATCCTCTCTTTTCCAAAACCTCTTCAGTTTTTACAAAATATTATAAGACTTTTTATTCTCAGTTATTTATGTACAATACATTAATACATATAAACTGCCACCCCTGGTTTTATGTAAGTGATCCTCATTGTCAAAAACTTAAACTTAGATTTACTATCCTAAACAATCATGCTTTTTTTGTTAAAAGATAAAGTGATGCAAAAAATGCTTTATTTTTCTCATGTGTATGAAAGCAAAATTTGATGTTACACATTTACATTTATTCATTTAGACATTTTCAGAACAGCTCCTTTACAACAAACCCAAATCTGGTTTAATGTGTTCTTTTCCAATTATTGGGGGGGATTTAACATCCTTTGAAATACTGATTTTTTTCTCTCTCACCAATTAAATGCAATATGCAGTTTGAATCTATCTGAAACATTGTGGCCTTGAAGATCTTCTAAATCTGTTTCAGAAATCCGATTCAGATATTTTTCAAATAAAATTCCTTATCGTTCCTCATGAATTACTTAATTACAAACATTTTAAATATTCTTTTTACTTAAGAATATAATAATTCCCAACTTTATTTACTGTTATTACTTTTTCAAAATATGTACAGTGAAATATAGACAAATGTATTTCAGTACAGTTTTACTCAGATATTTCCTGTTTGAACTGCGGTCCAAGAATGCATGGCTTTAAAGCTAATGCTTTTTTAAATGGTCTATCATTTTAAATAATTGATCAGCATATTCTTGAAATCTCATTTAATACACAGAAGATGATTTTCATGCTTTAAATAGCAGTGCCTGAAAGTGCATCTACTTGGTCTATATATGAAATTCATGATATGGAATTTGTGTTTTTAATAACCATCCATATAGCTACATTTAAATCTAAAAAAAGGAAGAAAACTAACTTGCATAACAATTTTATTGACAGTGCATCAGTGCCAGCTACACAATGATTCATTTTGTTCTCAAGCTCTATAAAGAGCTTTGCCAGAGAATGTAGGCATGTATCTTTTACATTAGAGCCATCAAATACTCCAGGTAAACAGATTGCTGCTGCTTAATGCCAACTGTTAAGAACCTTCTCTGGTCCAGCACTCACAAGCATTAAAGAGATTGCATGGCGCAAATGCAAGTTTGAATAGTTGTTAATAATAGATAGTAAGCAGATAATATAGAACACCTTTTCTTTAAGCTCCATTGGAATAGATTGAGTTCTTTAGAAAGGAAAAATGCAGATTATATTGTTGGTGATTTGAAACAAATTTGAAATTCACTGTAGGTGATTTAACACTGTTTGTCTATTTGAGTAAATTGGTATTCAGGTGAGGCTCCGTCTCGGACACTCTTGAATGAGCAGCGAGAGGATTTGTAAACAAGGCTTGTTGGACATTTATGGTAATGTTAGTAGCGATTTTGTGGCATATTAACGCATACATGATTGCTTTGGGCCCGACTAGCCCTATGAGAATGCATTTGTAATGACAGACTGTACTTGAAAAATCTAAACATTGGCAATATTTACATATCATCCAAAATTGATTACTATAATAAGTCTGCCACACAAACGGGTCACGTGTGAATGTTTTATCAAAAGGACTGCAAATCAAGGAGCAATTACAGACATGTTAGCAGTTCGTTTTTGTCTTGTATAAACGTTGTTGTTATTATTATTTCAATGCGTTTAAAACTCTTCCAGCCATTGTGAATAATTCTGCCACATTTTATCAGACTGGTTAGTGAGTATAAATTAGAAGAATCAAAAAAACATGTTGACTTTAATCTAATGCAACAATGAACAGTTTTATATGAAATTTGTGTTTTAAAGAATACACTAATATCTTATGTTTCTTTATTCTAAATTCTCTAATGCTCACTGAGGCTATGCTTAATATTATGAAATATTATTATGATTTAAAATAAATGTTTTCTATTTCAATACATTTTAAAATGTAATTAAATTCTGTAATAGTAAAGCTGAATTTTTAGCATCATTACTCCAGTCTTCAGTGTCAAAAAACTTTTTTTTAATTATCCATGTTGATACACACTGATAATTATTTTTAAAACTGTTGTGCTGCTTATTACTTTTGTGCAAACCATGATACGTTTTTTTTCAGAATTCTCTGATGAATAGAAAGTCCAAAAGAACAGCATTTATTTGAAATAATGTCACTTTTCATCAATTTAACTCATCCTTATTGAATTAAAGTATAAATTTCTTTCATTTTTTTTTTTTTACTCCAACATTTTAAACAGTAGTGTACATTGGAAAAAAAAAAAAAAAGTATACTGTTTCTCTGTGGTGTCTATATTTTGGTAAGAAGAACAAAAGCCCTCCTCAGGTTAATAAAAACCACACATGTGGCTTTTCATTATCCCATCATCCCAGAAGTCACAGACAGAAGCGATGGGTTCTGCCTCGCTCCGTTTGACTGTTTTCTTTTGTAACTCAGTCACCCGGTGGATCTCTCCCGGGACCCGCGCTTGGCTCCAGAGCATTGCCCCTCAGCTTCGCTCGGGTCAGTGGGGCCTTGGAAGTCTTTTGTGGGATTCTGCATCCACGCTGGGATTTCATCCTCGTGGAAAACAACTCCAACCCTGTGCACTTCATATAGATCCTGTATGTCTCCAATTACTGAGCCGATTTGCCCAAAGTCATCCCATATACACATATATATGCATGAGCGGCTAGATGGCCATTTTAACAAGAACCTTTAGGCCACCATGGAGGGAACTTCTAACTAGAACAGAAAGGACCCTCAACTTGTGTTTATTATTAAAGGGTTGCACCGGCCGCTCCCAAGTGCTTTAGCTTCTGCAAGAACCCAGTCTTCTGATGAAGGACTTTTTGATGTTTTCTTTCTCGTTTCTTTGTTATAATAATGTGGGGGGTGTGATTAGTTTGTTGACCAGTGTTCTCTAAGGGGAACTTGGTACTGGTTGTTCGAATGGACAGAAAGGGTTGAGAAATCAAGGACGAAAGGATAAAAATGTGAAATGTGAAACGCTTTATGCAACATAGGCTTACCGGAAACCTACATTATTGGAAAACTCCAAAAAAACTACTTTTACACAGAATTCTCTGCAGTTTCCTGCTGAAATGAACACTAGTGGCTGTAAAACACCAACAACTTTTATTGCTTTTCACACAAATGATGGTGAAACATCTACAACATGAGTTGGTTTTACTAAAAAGCACTTTTAATTGGTATTTATGCCATTTATCGGTATATTACAGGCATAATTTAATAAAATATAATCACTATCCTAACAGTTCTCAATGATGTTATGCTTTTGTGTTCCAGTCAGAATATAGGGTTACGTGAGTAGAAAAAAAAACCTTGTTACGACCTCCACCCCACTGTGAAGAAATCCCAGAGCTCATTTTATGTGACAGGTTCCCATGCTCAGTCGAGCCCTGCTTAGCAAGAGATGACGACGGTGCCCCATTGAACAATACACACAGGAAGAGAAGCTTTGCTCTTTCGTCACACAGACAGAAATGAAGAGACAGACTTATTGTTCCAATTTAACATAAATCTAATACAGACGAGCAAGTCCGGACAGGCAGACGCACACACTCTCGATCCAATTTCCCTTTCTGCCCATTATAAACCAACCACAGACACACATCCAGCGTCTATATACTAACTTATCAGCAAAAGCAACTGCACATTTCAACAGCTCTGACGTCGATCTTTATTTGTTTTACAAACAGACTCCTGTCAGTCCAGCGTGTCTTGTATATGGTCACTTATCGCCACAGCTTTCAGAAATAGGGTTATTCGCTACGGAGAGTGAATTACTGCTATGTGTGATCCCTTTAGCCTGACTCTGTCCAGCCCTCACTGAACTGGCTGTTGGGCGAGGGCCAAAATAAACAGCAAACGCTATATTGCAGCAGAGAGGCATGTAGACTGATTTGGATCTACACGTTTAGGGAGTGTGAAGTCCGTATCGGTGTAGATGAACAGTCGGAATGGCCGCGGTGAGAGATGGAGCAGCGGCCAACAGCTAAGGCCATCCAGAGTTCAACGACAGAGGTCTGATAGCGTAACGGCGCCCGTTACTCATGTCTGTATCCCAGAGAACACGCTCAGACAACCTGCCACAACTGTGTAAATACATTTATTCACGTTAGCCAGCCAGCTGTGATATAGCCTACGGAAGAAACTGGGGTTTGGTGATTGAATCAAACAGTTCAGAAAAAGAGGAAAGCAATGAGAGCTGGTAAAAATAATGCGTGACTTGCTGTTGTAGCGTACTGTAGCTGTTTTGACCCGTTTGTTTTTCACAGTCTAATCAGATAGCAATAAAATGGTTTATATGAGTGTAGTAATGAATTAAATTGCCCCTTTAATCGTACCCTTTTATTTCTTCTATACTAAGTAAGGGCATCTTGCAGATGTTAAGATCTATGCAGATATTAAGAACAAGTGTTAAATTAATCTTGCAGTATTTTAGGATTTTAATTATTGCACTACTGTTCAAAAGTTCAGAGCCAGTAAAACTTTTTGTGTTTTTGAAAGAACAGTGTTATATTCACCAAGGCTGCATTCATTTTTTAATAATAATAATAATAATAATAATAATAAAAGTAATATTGCAAAATATTATTACAATTCAAAATAACTGTTTTATTTTATTATGTTATTTTATTTATTCCTGTGTTGCAAAGCTTAATTTTAAACAGCCATAACTCCAGTCTTCAGAAAGCATTCAAATATGCTGATTTGGTGCTCAAGAAACATTTTTTCTTATTTTTATTTTAGGATTTTTTAATGAAGAGAACAACTGAAGCATTTATTTGAATTAGACATTATGTCTTTATTTTCAATCAACTTAATGAGTCCTTGCTAAACAGAAGTATTAATTTCTTTAAAAGAAATAAGAGAAATAAAATAAAAAGAATAAAATAATATGAATAAAAACCTTAAGAATAAAGAAAAAATAATAAGAATAAAAATCTTAATGAACTTTTGGATGGTAGGGTGTAAACCAATCAATCAGTCAATCAATCAATCAATAAACCAATAAATAATAAACCTTTTCACTGCTGGATCCTGCTGTACAGATCAAATTGCTTCTCTTACAGTCCTCATGCAGTCTTCCTTAGGCTGTTTTGAGGATTTAAACATTTAGTTCTTGACGTGAGATATTTGTGCAACCAAAACAACACTTCTGAAGAACGAATGTTCATATGTCCGTGATAAACACAGTTTCAGACGAAAGACTAATTCTACTTACGCACGCAAACACACGTAACAAAACTCAATGAGTTCCAGACACTAAACAACAAAGACAGAATTCATAAAACTTGTTTTTCTTGAAGGAAATGCCAGCTACTCATTTTTTGCTTTGTTTGACAACCATTATTTCTCAGAAACTAAATAAGCAAATCAACTAATTTTCACAACCACTGAACATTTTATGCATTTTTTTTCCAAAACGTGTGAAGGACTGAAAGTTCTCAGAGAAAGAAAAAAAATATTTTAGAGGGTGATTAACAATAAGAGCAAGCGATTCATTTTAGTTGCCTGACTATCATTCCTTCAGGAACTGAATGATTTAGTGGTGAAAGTAATGGCTATTGCTGGAGCGACATCTGGATTCAATTGAGCTCCTAACGTGGGCTGAAGTCCTCACATGGCTGAAGGGTTCCGCGGTTTGGAGGATGTGGCTCAGTTCAGATGAAAATGAATCACTTCTGAGATTTTCATCATTCTCTATTGAGTGTTTTGCATTACTGATCAGACCGTTTCCCTTTTGCAGAGAAGAAGAAAAAAGAAATTACTCAAGGTCACTTTTCTATTGGTCCCAGCCTCAGACCACCCCAAAAAATAAGCTGCAATGTGGAGAAAACAGTTTGCTGTTTAGTCAAATGTTTGGCTATGTGAGACTTTCAACTTAAGTAAGATTATTTATCATTTGGTAGACACTTTCTTATCCAAAGCAACTCACAGAGCAACCTGGGATTAAGTGCCTAGCTTGATGGCACGATGGTGGTGATGCATGGATCGCCACTTCCAGGTTTTGAACTTACAACCTTTGAGTTGAACCTTTTAGTTAATCTAATTCACTAGCACCCCCATAAGACACTTGAAATATCTAAATGTACAATGTTTTCTCTAAGTGAGAAAAGTAAATAGCACTACTGCATAAATTTAATTCACACAAACCGCTGAACCTAGTAATTACACAAAATTACACTATTCTTTAGTTTTTTTTTGTTCCTTAAAAGGAACTGAATCGGAAAGGAAATAAAATGGTAAGGAAATTATGAGATAAATCACAATTAAACATTTTAAATCAATTTGACAGCTGCAGTCATTTTATATAGCGATTATGTATACAGACAGAGGATTTTCCAGAACTTCATTTAAGCAACTCCTCAGGGACAAGCACTTTAGTCACGTTGCCTTCTATGAAAAAGAACAAATAAATTAGGACACGAGGGGTAACTTCTCTCTCCTCTTTTCTCACCCTCTTTAAAGACTCTAACATTGAATCTGCAACAAACCGACACATTAACATTCAAACTTTGATACTTTCATAATAAATTTCTCATAATGGATGCTACTGCTGATCATCCCTCGCCTGACGACTTCTTGAGGACTTCGTTGTAAACAGCTACAGGAAATGATGACCGTAGACACATGACATGTTTTCAGTGAGGTCAGTTCCAGGACGGGGTGTTTGTGTACGTTTTGTGTGTGTGTGTTTGAGTGCAAGAGAAAATAAAAGAGCCACTGGAATTTGAAGTTTGAGAGACATTTGGGCACCACAGCCATGAAGATGTTTGTGCAGTTATGGGCATAATATCAATTACGACCATCAGGAAAAGCAAACAAAGTGTTTTGCAACACAATACCATCTGAACCTGAAAGCTCTGTTAGACTGGGTACAAACAGATCCTCTATAACTCCTTTAGAAGATATGTCAACAAATCATAAGAAGCAATAAAAATCAATGCACTTTACTCTTTGTTGTCTCAAATCAAACTGAAAGTTATCTCAGCAAACCCTTCAAGTGCCCACCCAAGAACAGGAAGCACACCCATTTCTATGAACATAACAGACTGCGTATAAAAACACAATCACCCAACCATATCCCTTCTCTCAACGTAGAACAATTTGTTTGATGCCACTTTAACTTCTCTTATGCATTTGAAGGCTAGTGGAGGCTGTCTGATATGCGAACGCCTGTTTGGTTGTTTTTGGTCATTATAGAGATGAAGGAAGAGATAGTGATGGCACTGTGTATAGTCATTACACTGAGCTAAACAAAGTGGCACTGAGAGCAGCATGTCCCAGGACAAACTGACATTAATTTGATGCTTTGGATTGTGCAAGCTGACAATTCAGCGGATATAGTACACTCTAAAAAATGCTGGGTTATTTTTTAACCCAAATGCTGGGTTCAGCCTGTTGAGTCATTTTATCGAGTTGTTTTTAATGTTTTTACTCAGGTGCTGGGAATTTTTTTTTTTAACCTAAATGCTGGGTTCAGCTTGTTGGGTAATTTTATTGGCTTATTTTAAATATTTTTTTACCCAGGTGCTGGGTAGTTTTTTCTGTAACTAAGTTGCTGGGTCATTTTTAATGCTGTGTTATTTTTTTCTACCCAACCACTGGGTTGAGCTTGTCTCTGACGAAACAACCCAGCTGTTGAGTTACAGTCAGAGCATGGGCTTTTTTCTGTCCTCTACAGGAGACAATGGTTCTCAGCGCCACTGCTGCTGATTTGGTGCACTTCTTCAGTGAAATAAAGTTTTGTATATATTTGATTTCATTTATAAAGTCTTTACTGTGCTGTAAATTGTATTATTTTACGCAACGCAACAGAAGGACGAGATGTCAGTCAGCTGCATCAACAGCGGTCGTTTCACATGATGGAAACGCCTTTTGACTTGTATAACATAAATGGATTATATTTTTTTATAGTACTGAGTTTAATTTGATGTTAAAATGTGTTCATTAATCTCAGTACTGTTTGTTTATGGGCAGGTTATGGAGTCAGTCACGGCATCTTTCAGCTACGAGTGAAACGTGAGGCCGCAGTCTAAAGTTCGCAGCTCCCCCGCGAACAGCAGCTCTTCACTGGTTCAGATTTCGGCGACACACCGACACGAGAATTGCACTATTTCAGTAAAAAGCGATTACAGAGAATGGTTGAATACACTTAAATTAAAATGCTACTTCTAAATATGCCTTTTTTATCTCTAAAATGCTTGTTAAACGAGTTTAAATGTATATAATATTGTAAAAACTATGCTGTATTCACCCAAATAAATTCAATTTGTCTTGTATTTTGTCCATGTGTTCTTGCTTAATAATAAATGTCTATCTTTTGATTATTGCTGTTGCCTATAATAATTATGTGTGTGATTTTTAATTTCCAGTCCATTTTAAGTCAACAATATAATAATTTTTAAACAAGAGATGACTTAAATTAAACAACCCAGCATGGTGGGTAAAAACGTTTAACCCAACCAGCTGGGTCAAAATAACCCAGCATGTGTTCTGTCCGATATTTACCCAGCGCTAGGTTGCCAAATAACCCAAGTTGGGTTGTTTTTAACCCAGCATTTTTTAGAGTGTAAGAGTCTTCGGGCACATAAGCATTAGTTGTAAAAATTGTGTTTATAAATTTGTTTTGATCTGTATGTGCAGTCACATCATCCTTCTGTTAGACAGACATCTGCTCATTAGTACCTTGGGATATGTGCTTGGAAAGGGTTATGAAGGGTCTTTGACATGCTAGTGTTGGGTCAGAGATTATTCCAATGCTGGAGGCTAACTGATAATCACTGATTGCATTTGCATATGCTTTCAAACCTAGTGAGCTGCTAACAGATACTGCATTCATGCACCCATGATCCACTGCAGCAAGGTTAATGAAACAAAGTTAAATCCAAAATGGACAACTGAGTGAGAAAAATGACAGAAATACATTTCTGTTCCATAAATTACTGAAAAACGTCATGTATTAATAATAGTACAATTAAATACTAATAATCTTACCCAGTATTTACATTGGGTTTCCCATTAGCTTAGCAATAACACACAAACACCTGTAGGTTTTTGTGTTTTTTGAGGACTCTCCATAGTCGATATATTGTACAAACTTTGTATTTTATCTCCTAAACCTTACAGAAAACATTCTGCATTTTTACATTTCTTCATGAGAACTTTTTTTTTTTTGCCCCACAATGTGACAATATCTTGACCACACTGCAGTAATGGCTGCTGAAAATTCAGCTTTGCCATCACATAAATAAACTTCATTTTTAAATGTATTAGAATAGAAAACAGTTATTATAAATTGCAATAATATTTCAAAATATTACTGTTTTTATTGTACTTTTAATTAAATGTTTTAAGTAGCCTTTCTTGAAAAACAGAGTAAAAAAATCCTACTAACCCCAAACTTTTGAATTTAGACACAATTACATATTAAACGTATTTAAATCACCCACTGGAACATTATTCTGCTAGAGTATGGCAACCTGACATTTTGTTTGACATGGGAACTGACCATTTAGTTTAGATATGTACGCACAATTCAGAAATGTACTCATAAAACAATGTGGGTTGTTCGCGACTGAAGTCTTTCTTTATTGGGTTGTACTTGCTTCTGGTACCATCATTGGTTGAGGCATGCTGGGAAGTTGCCAATTGACAAATCATTGCCCAGAGCTGCGGTAAATCAGGCAGAGCAACAGAAGTAAAGCAGAGCCAATGTTGATTAACTCACATAAATGTTCTGCACTCCTTTAAAAAGGCTGAGGGGAAGATAAAGTCATTGAGAATGCTTTCATAACAGCCCTCTAATGACTTTGTGGTAATCGACCATGTGGTAAACATCAAAACTTAACATTACACTGTTCGCAATCAAGAAAAGGAAAGCGAGACACACAGAGAGAGACAGAGCGAGTGGGAGAACATTGGGAGTGAAGTGTACTTTTGTTTTCATATGAGAACGAGCTTCGAGGTCCATGTGTAATGGGAGAGAGAGAGAGAGAATTGTGAAGAATAAGAGTCTCTGTACTTGTTTAGAGGGTTGGGCCCCATTGACTGATTATGCTCATTTGCCACTTGTTTGGATTTGCGGCTCAAGTATGTTTGGGGTGTTACTGATTTCTAAGCAGCTGCAGGAAGTCATATTTTATTTTATAAAAAGCAATCTGCACAACACGTATTCATAAAACATAATATCTGATATGTCAAATATGGACATTAATTCATTTTAGACACATGAAAGCACTGTGAACAATATTTTGAAAGCACTAGTAACAATGTTTTTGAAAGATGACTTTTATGCTCACCAAGACTGCATTTATTTGATCAAAACTACAGTAAAAACAGCAATAGTGTTAAATAGTTTTACAATTTAAAATAAGTGTTTTCTATTTTTATATATATTTTAATGTAATTTATTCCTGTGATGCAAAGCTGAATTTTCTGCATCATTACTCCAGTCTTCAGTGGATCATGATCCTTCAGAAATCATTTTAATATCCTGATCTGCTGCTTTAGAAGCACTCCTTTTTATAATCAATTCTGAGAAAGATTATGCTACTTAATACTTTTGTGGAAACCCCGATATATATTATTTCATGAATAGAAAGCTCAACAGAACTTTTCATTTATTTGAATTAGAAATCTTTTGTAACATTATAAATGTCTTTACTGTCAACTTTGGTCAGTTTAATGCATGCTTGTTAAATAAAAGTATTGAATAATTAAAAAAAAAAATATATATATATATACTGTATAATATATCTTACTGACCTCAAACTTTTGAACGGTAGTGTGCTCCCTCAACTACACAACACAAAGTGCTACAAAAGCTCCAGGTTATACTAATTTCATCAGTTTCTTTTTTAACTATCTACAAATATTTGACACTTGATACAAAAGCATACGCATACCATATTGATGCAATTATTGAATTAAAACTAAAACTTCCCCTTGAGTGATTCTGCTGATCACTCAGGTTTGGCCAGCTGTGTTGATATCTCAGATGCTATTTCTATAATTGTCTGCAGATGTTTTGAGTCGACCTGCTCTTGGTGAGGCGACATTTAAGAAGCACATAAGAATGATCAGGAGTTTTTGAGGGCGGTTGCAATTTTATTAGTTTAGAACTTAGGATTTCAACGAGAACTCAAAATACGCTGTTGAAATGTTGTTCAGGGTCAGCGGCTAATATTCAGCAAGTAGACATTTATATATAGTGTTCCTTTAAGTTTCCAAGAAATCATAAAAAGCCAAGTTTCGGTTCCCATACATAAGAAGGCAAGTCATTAAATCCCCCCCCAAAAAAAGTTTTCAAGCTGTGGGTGCTATGTAGTCTGACTTACTAACAGATAGTTCTTATGAGTCAGTTCTTTTAATGAATCACTCAAAAAAAGATTTACAAAATCAGGAATTACCAGTTTGAATCAGTCTGATGGACGCTTCACTGAACAAACTCACCAAATCTGTTAAAGCAGCTCATAAATCAACAAACAGTAAGACTTAAACTTAATGAACTGCAAGCTCTATATCAATCCATAACTAATCCTTGCTCTTATTTCTTAACTAAAACAGAATAACTGCATTTTTTCTCATATTTCATGCCTCTTGCCACATTTTCACTCTAAGGAACACACTAAGAAGGACAATGCTGCTTGTCTGAAGGACTGTGTGTTGGATCAGGTGGTCAGTTTTACAGGAGCTCCCTAAGGAAATGTCCTGGCTCCTTTCCTGTTTACACTTCATACAACAGACATTAAATACAGTGCTGGGTCATGTCACCTACAGAAATGATCTGATGACACTTTGATTGTTGGATGTGTGAGAGGAAGCAGGAGTCACTGGTGTCTTTGTGGACTGGTGTGAGCAGAACCTTTGAAAGTGCAATGTGGAAAAAACAAAAGAGTTGGTTTTAGACTTAAATAGGAAAAGGAAACCTTTCACCCCAGTTTGCATCCGTTGGGAGGATGTTCACATGGTGGAGTCCTCTGCGTTCTTGGGAACACACCTGAACAACAGGGTTGACTGGTCTATTAACATCCAGTCAACATGTGCAAGAAAGGGCTTGGGTCATTCAACATATGCAGAACAACAATATATTCAGTCTATGGTAACAAGTGATATTTTTATGCAGTGGTCTGCTATAAAGGACAGAGAACTGCTAAGGAAGGCAGGGTCTGTCCTGGGAACAAACTCACTGAAGGCGGTGACTGAGAGAAGGGTGCTGTCCAAACTTTTAAACATTATAGATATCTCCATAACAAGAGCACTTTCCATTCTAGAATCATCATGCCCTGGTGTAACACTGAGAGAAAGAAAATTCTTCCTGTCCACTGCCATTAGTCTGTACACTTTATCCCTATACTAATATTAGTCATATATTTGCATTACAACCACTTCCTTTAAGAACTACACATATACAACACATATACATACATGAAGGCTGATTTATACTGGGCAGCCCTTATTTTTGGCCTTTTGAAATCTTCTGCTCTCACCCACTCAGTCAACTATCCTTAACGAGAAATGGAAACAAACCAGATTTTGCTGAGATTGGACTACGTTTGGGGTATGCTCAACAAAGCTGAAATTCTTTCTTAATGACCGTATCAGCATATAATTAATAATTATACAACACCATTAGTAAACTGTGAATTAGGTTAAAAACGAGAACACAGAACAGTGTTGTTAATCTTAAAATGTTCAATTACGCTGATGCCGATAGCCTCATGGGTAACACACTGACTGACAGGCATTCGAGTCTCGGCTCACAGACCTTTCCTGATCCTGTACCCCCCTCTCTTTCCCATTTTGCTTCCTGTCCACTTACTGTCCTATAGAAATAAAAGCATAAAACACCAAAAATACAATTGTAATGACAATCCGATACGTGCCTCAGCCGCAGAAACTGGAAACAGATTTCGGTGCTCTCTGACAATTTGCATAATGAAATGTGTTTGTTCTTCAGTCTTTGAGAGGAGTCCATTGTACTCTTGGATACACCTCTTTCTTGCATTTGCATTGTTTCAGGATCTTCACTTAGGAAGAATAGCAAAGAAGTTGCGAGTCTTCTGCCATTGTCATGGCATACAATATTGCCAAGTATGGTAACCCATACTCAGAATTTCTGCTCTCCATTTAACCCATCCAAGTGTACACATACAGCAATTCCTACAATTCCTGCCAGTACTGAGACTCGAACCCACGACCTTCGGGTTTAAGTTCGACTCTCTAACCATTAGGCCACGACTGCCCCTCATCTGACATCAGAAAGAGTAAAAAATTTATCAGTGAACAAAAACTTTGCTAATGTCACCAATCAGATCTTGAAGTACCTATTAATAAAAATACACATTCTTTGAGCATACCCTAAATGACAAATTATTTGGATGATATTTTGCATACAGTACTTCTAGTGGAGAAACAAATGAGTGGGTGAGAGGTTAACATTTCCAAAAATAATAAAAAAAAAAAATAAAAATAAAAAACAAAACAAATAAATAATAATAATAAAAAATTACGCCCCAATAAGGGCCACACACATTTATTTGTGTGTGTGTGTGTGTGTGTGTGTGTGTGTTTGCTCACGGTTGCATTTTTATAAAACAAAGAGACAGTAAAAACAGTAATACTGAGAAATATTACTATTCCAAATAACTGTTTTCTATTTGAATATATATATTTTCAATGTAACTTATTCCTGTGACATTTCCTATTATTTTCAGTGCTGAAAACAGTTGTGCTGCTTCATATTTTTTGTGGAAACTGTGATGCATTTTTAACATTTTTAATAGTTTGTTTATAATTTTTGTTTTTATCAAGTATCTAGTCCTTGTATAGAACTTTTTATCTTTCATTTCTAAATTTGTTTAATTTGTTTATTTTGAGATTCATTATACATTATCATTATGTATTATGTATAAAACACTATAGGTATTTCACATTTTGCTATTACAATCCAATTCATGTCGAGTCCTTCTGGGCATATTGGAAAGATAGTGTGTAATAATATTATAGTGTATTTTTGTGAATGTCACTGCAAACTCTACACTTTTATTCCTGTTTGTATTTCTGTTTGTTTGTTTTTTACCAACCAGAGCAACGGACAAAATTAAATTAACCAGTCTTTCATTTATTTATCTGCAAAATAAATAAAGCCTCAGCTGGCACAGAGAGAGAAGTGTTTCGTTGCTTTGCTAGTTCATGTCCCACCTTTCTGACTCCTCCTAAAAGGAATAATTCATTCTTTTTCTCTAGACTGTTTTGAATTTTCATTTCAAACAAATGAAAAGCTTGTGTTTTCCAAACTTTCGGAATTTTGGCAAACACGACTGATGCCTCTGCTAAATAGAAGTTTAGAAAGAGTTTTCTGGAGGATGAGCGGTTATTAAGTCCAAGATCCCCCCCGAGTGTTTATTTAAGAGCTTACGCAGCAGGCATGCCCCAGATATAGACGTGTGCTCAGACCTTATCGCTTCTTGCAATGAGCATGTCTGACAAAAGGCAGATTAGGCAAGGGGTGCTTCAGGAATGTGTCTCGAGCCCTACTGACTTTTCTTAGACTTGTACTATCAGTTACCTTGTCATGTTGCCTATAGGGAGCTTGAGTTTGGCCAGCAACAATACAAAAGCTACAAGCAGGTAAAATGCAAATATGGCAGACCATAATATTTATTTTATTTTGATGTTGTATGGGCACACAGCGCTAACAAAGTTCCTCAATGGTGACTCATTTGATGATGTTGGCTATAACAGTGTCTAGCTGACCTACAAACACAAGTAAGTAAATAAGCAAAGTTGTTTTTATGCTGTTGCAGATGTTGTAAACGTCTATTAAGTTATTATGTGAAACCACAGCGATTTTCAAACACTAAAATGCATAAAAGTAAACAACAGGATTTACAAAAAGACATCAACCATCATCTAAAATGATTTACCTTCTCACCTCATCAAAACTGTTCTTATTCAAAAAGTACTTATTTTAAATAATCTAGAGCATAACTGTCTGTCTGCGCTGTTGTGTCTCTCCCTTGTAATAGAGAACAGATAATAGGAACACTTCTCATGACCTTAGACCTTCTGGTGTCATAGCCTGATGACTAATGTGAAAACTTTTCCAGATCCTCCATAAATCATGCCATTTTCTACAACTAAATGAGGTTGAGTAGACAAAGTGATGATGGTGGAAACTTTAAATGTAACTTTCAGTTTTCTTGATGTGAAGTTTGAGTAATTCTCTGCTGTCCACAGCTGAACACAGACTGAACTCTCATGTTGTTCCAACTTGTATTTTCTTTTCTTTTTTTCATTCTCCCTGTGATGAAAATATTGCGTGAAAAAAAAGAAACAAGTGGATCATGATTTATACCATTTTTGTATTTTTTAAAAAATACATTTTATATTTTATTCTAAACTCCAAAATGAGCAAAAAAAAATAAATAAATAAAAATATACTTAGTCTATGACTTTTGCGCTGTGCAATAAAAAGTAGCAATCTGCATTGGTAAAAAGCTCTTTCTACCTGATCTAACCCTTATATTTTATTTTATTTGAATAAACCTTATGCATTTAGGTTGATTCAGAATGTACACTCTTAAAAATAAAGGTGCTTCAAAAGGTTGTGATGCCATAGAAGAACCATTTTTGGTTCCACAAAGAACCATTCAGTCAAAGGTTCTTTAAAGAACCATCTCTTCCTTACCTTTTTATAATCTGAAGAACCTTCTTTCACCACAAAGAACCTTTTGTGAAACAGAAAGGTTCTTCAGATGTTAAAGGTTCTTCATGGAACCATTTAGACAAAAAGGTTCTTCTATGGCAGGGATAGGCAATTTCGGTCCTGGAGGGCCAGTGTCCTGCAGAGTTTAGCTCCAAACGTAATCAAACACACCTGAAGAAGCTAATCAATGTCTTCAAGATCACTAGAAAGTTACAGGCAGGTGTGTTTGATTAGGGTTGGAGCTAAACGCTGCAGGACACTGGCCCTCCAGGACCGAAATTGCCTATCCCTGTTCTATGGCATTGTGAAGCACCTTTATTTTTAAGAGTGTATATTCCATCTTTTATGAAGTCACATGATAGCTTTCTGCGAGAAACATTAAAATTTCAAAAGTCACTATTAATCTTTATCTCACAAATCTCACTCATGCTTGTGTTTATAAATAAATAAATGTTTGAAATTATTTGACCGCAAATAATATGACTGAGGTGATGATAATTAGCAAACAAGGCTAAAAAAAAAATAAAAAATGAAAGTGAAGACTTTGAAAATAGCAGACAACTCATGTGGACTACTTTTGTGATATTTTTATGGTACTTTTTAGAAGTATAAATCCACTTTACCAGAAGCTCGGATATTCTTTTTTTGTGTGTGTGTGAAATATTTTATATACTATATGACTCCATTCAATTTTCTAATTCTCAGTACTTCAACTTAAACTCTTCCGCGGTGGTTCTGCAGCCCATCATCAGACACCCTGTGTCAGCATGTCAGTCACAGTCACCACACAGACAATCAATTTGCCCTTCTTTTCCAATCTTTCTTCCTCTCTCTCTCTCTCTCTCTTTTGTTTTTGGTGCAAGTGCCCCAGTTATGAAACCGCGTACATCCCACTCAGTCAGAGGTTTGAGCTCCTGCTCCCTCCCACAGGGTATGTACCAATATGCACGGAGCACATTTTCACAGATGCCATCAGAGAACAAGCATATGAATTACCAGGCAGCCTGCCATCTTTGAGTTCAGACAGAATGGCATTAATACCAGATGAAGAGCCCAAACAACAACAGCACAACAACATGAAAGCCCAAAACAACTGGGACCAGGTAAAGGTTTCATCATTTTATATATTAATGTCTTGATTAACAAAGACTCCAAACTCAACTCTCTCTCTCTCACACACACTCTTGTTCTCGCTCTCCCTTTCCCCCAAAAGTTGTGACACCATTGAAACTACCAGCAGACTTGAGGGACTCTGTGAAAAAGGATCCTGTCAGCAAATCACGTTACGATTAATAAAATATATGCCACTGTTGACCATGACTTATTCAAGAGCTATTATAAATTCATGCCTACAATTAAAGAAAACACAATCGTTTTAAAATTGAATGGCAATAAATATTAGTATTACCCAATTAAGTCACAATTAATACTAAGCAGGCTGATTAGCTGCAAATGAACACTCCAATTAAAAGATGCACGTACAAAGGGAATGAAAAGGGGAATTATACTGCCCATAGCATCCGGCCGCATGGAAACGTGATGAGAATATGAGCTTGAAGGACAAAGGAGAGCTATAAAGGGATAATATATGGTGTCTTTGTAAACATTTTAAACTGTCTTTTTTCAGTCTTTGTACAATTGTTGATTAGGACAGACTACTGCTACTATGTTACCTGTGAGAATAATGTTCAGTTTATTAACATAAACCGTTTCTGATGGTATAATAAAGCGTGACAAACTTAAACACTCTATAATTCTGCCCTCAGGTGCATCAAAAAAGGCCAGAAATCAAATAAAAGAGGGGGGAAAAAATCAAGGAAAATATGAAACTCAAGGAATCAAAGATTTTCATTTTAAAAGATACATGATATATGATGACATGACAATATATAATATATTATATGATATGATAATGATTCAAAAGGGGTTAGTAAGTTTCTTTTTTTAAAGACATTAATACTTATATTTAGCAAGTATGCATTCAATTTATCAAAAGTTTCAGTAAAGACATTTTTATTGCATAGTTCAAATAAACATTGTTCTTTTATTCATCAAAGAATCCTGAAAAAACATGTAGGCTATTAGAGTTTCCACAAAAATATTATTTTATTTAAATAGTACTGGAATTGTGGTGATAATAAGACATGATTGCTGAACATCAAATCAGCATATTAGAATGATTTCTGAAGGATCATGTGACAATGAAGACTGGAGTAATGATGCTGAAAACTCAGCTTTGCATCACAGGAATAAAATACATTTTAAATTACATATTAAAACAGAAAACAATTATTTGACATTGCAATAATATATCACAATATTACTGTTTTTACATAATTGTTTGATCAAATACATGTAATGTTGGTCAAACTTTTGAAAAGTACTCTGTGTGTGTGTGTGTGTGTGTACCTGGTATTCATCACGTTATGAGGACCAAATGTCCCCACAAGTACAGTAATACCAGTAAATTTTGATCATGTGGGGGCATTTTTAAGGTCACCATGAGGAAACAAGTTTATAAATCATACAGAATGGAGTGTACTGAAAATCTGAAATAGCAGAAGGTTTCCTGTGAGGGGTAGCTTTAGGTGTAGGGTTGGTGTAGGGTGATAGAAAATATGGTTTGTACAGTATAAAAACCATTACGCCTATGGAGAGTCCTCCCAAAAAAAGGAAACCAGTGTGTGTGTGTGCGCATACAGAAACTCTAAATCTTGACTTAAAAATGTTTTAATAATATAAATGTGATGAACTATACACTTAACCATTGCTATCTGCCCAAATCTGTGTTGACATGTAACGATGCACATAATAAATCAGCTGATTATATAAACATATTTGATTTAATTAACATATATCATTAGATATGAAGGCAACAAAACAATTAGTGCTTTGTAAATAAATGTCAGCCAGTGAAACAGCCTATATCAAATAATCAAACCAAATAAACCAAATCAAATAATCAAACCTAATCAAACCTCGCATACAATGTGAAAGGATGAGATAAGCCTCAATCTTAACACAACCTGATAAAGCAGTTGTAATGAGGAGGCATTAGCACTGCTATATAAAACATCATCATGGCCCAGTGAGTTTCAATGATATTCAGGTCAGTGTTTTATTAGAATCAAGTGCGGTTGCTGTATCAGCTGATTTAGGTGCCTGTTTGCAGTACTGATAGCAGCCTTCCTGCACTTAGACCCCATATTGATAATGGCCCATTTTGCTCAGCATAGACATACAGGTTGCATAATGGACAGTGATGTAGTCAGCCAGGAACTTTGTTTAATATAAGCTTGTTGTTCTAATCGACCTTCTTGAAATCACCCTGCCAGGGCACATAATGAAAAAGTATCCAAAATAGCTTCAATTTATGTAAGGCTGGTAAAGCAGACTTGAACCCAAGGCTGGGCTTTTATGTGCACAAAAGCAATCACATTTTCCCCCGAGTCCGACCACCCACAATGTGATATTTCGGGCATAGAAAGTTCAAGGGATATTTGGCTCTCGATCCCACCGCCGTCCCCCACACCCCCTCCTGCATAGCTGTCAGTATCGCATCTGAAGGAAAGGACCGGTAGATGAGTTTGTCAGATGCAAATATCGCTGCTGATCATTTGGGAGAAGGTTACGACACGGCGGCAGGAGTTCTGTCAGAAAAACGACAAAGATCGAGGGAGAGAACGAAGGCAAACCTCAGGAGAGCGTTTGTAATTCCTCCTGATGCTTCCCGAGCTTGGGTTGACTGCAGACAGTCAGGCAGGCTGTGCCTCACCGAGCGCTGGTGTTTCCTTTGGGGCCCCCCTCCCGGCCGAGGGGGGAGGTGGAGAATTGCAATCCCACCCCGTCAAAGTGCTCTCTCTTAAACACTCATGTACACACACATACACACAGCAACTCTCCACAGGAAAAGCAAGAGACAGAATGCGCAGCCCCTTCACAGCAGCTCTGGTGCGTCGTGGCGTCCAAATGGGATCCTGCTACACTTTGATAGTTGGTTAATTACTCATATGATACCACACAGATGTCTGGGGGGCTCTAGCCGAATACTCGTCTCACTAACTCACTGACTGACTGACTGACGGGATCCTGGGGAAGGCAGACATTTAAGGAGCGGTAGGTGAAAAACCAGGAGGCATTTATAATTCATAAGTGTAGCAGTTTACGTGCCGTTAAGGATCCCTTTAGTGCCTAGCTGATGCTAAACTGAGATGCTACTTGAAGGGCTGTCTACTAAATAGTTCCTTGTGTACCAGGTGGTGGCAGGGACTTTGAACAGGAAACACTTCTTGGCTCAGAAGTGTTCCTTTGCTGTCAAGATAATGAAAGGGGGTTTCAAATGATTCCAAAGAAGATGAGAGTTGATTAACTTTTCTCACTTGTGATTCTCCTGTACGAACAGGCTATGTTTGTTATGGATTTATTTAACTTATTTGAAAGACATTCAAATCATGTCTTTGTTATTAACAATAAAAAATAGACATTTTAACGCTCTTCTCAGCATAAGTGATTCCGTTGGTCAAAAAATTAAGCTTTAAGTTACTGGAAAATTTGGTAACACTACACAATAAGGTCCTATTAGTTAATTTGTTGTGGTATTTATTCATCTCTGTTAACATCACAGCTGTTCATGTTAGCTTATATCCATTATGAAATACTAACAGATGCATCTTTTGATTTTACTAATGTAGTAAATGTTTAAATTAACATTATTAATAAATGGTTTATAAGTTTGTTTTTTCATTGTTAGTTCATATCAACTAATTAAGTTAACAAATATTAACAAACAGAGCCTTATTGTTACCAAAAATATATCTGATTGATTTATAACCATGTAATTGTTACTAAGCAGTGGTCTGTTGTGAACTTCCAAGACATCTTTATTAAGTTTGGGGAAACTGCCCTTATGAATACCAAATGCAAACCAGAGCGGGAATGCGTGTTGAGGAAACCAAAGTGATGAAAGCCATTCAACGGGCGCATTTTAAAAATTACAAATGAAAAAACAAAAGCTTGATGCTGTGCCACTAGCACCATGCCAGCACTGATGGGTACTTGCTGGGAATGACAGGAAAGGCAACATCTCGTCCCCGTAGCGTGACAGTAACTCATACTGGCACTCTCCATCTGTGCTCCTCCACTAAATCCCTTTTGAAGTTGTGTTGAAGTTTTGCAGATCTAGTGTTTTACTTTTAAGTAATTCTCTTTGATTTTGTTTCATTCTGAGGCCTGCGTCGTATGTTTCTTTATTTTGTGTGCTTGAGCTGCGACAAACTCTAACTTGCTTTCCGACATGGATGCGGTTTTGATGACCGTCCTGTTGTTTCTTATCCCACAGCTGTGCTAAATAGCCGCAATCAGGCTCTTATCACCTCATCTGGAAATCAAAGAGCGAACTGCGTTCTGCAATGGGCATTACGACGCTACGATTGTTTTTGCTAATGGCCATCCTGGCCACTGTTGGAATATGTCACATTAATGGAACAGAGGAAGTCCTTCAAAACTTTACTACCTCCAAAATCAATGTGCATAAAGGTCTCCAGCCCACAACCAGAAAAGCCCTGCTGGATAACAATACCAGAGTGAAGCACCCTCCACCCTGCAAGGACCCCACTTCCATCAAGCACTATTTTAAGTATATTAACACAATAATTTCCTGTGCTGTGTTTGTGGTGGGAATGGTGGGTAATGCCACCTTGCTGAGGATCATTTACCAAAACAAGTGTATGAGGAACGGACCCAACGCCCTCATCGCCAGCCTGGCTCTTGGAGATCTCATCTACATCACCATAGACATCCCTATCAATGTCTACAAGGTAGGCACAGATCGGTTTCTTCATTATTTTCAGTTGGTAGGAAGCATGACATCATGTTGCTCTCAAAGGCTACTTTTCACAAAGCCTATAGAGCACAATACAAAAGAGAGTACTCGAGCGCAGGAAGGGAGAATTAGCTGGCAGAGGAAGTTGGGAGGGGGCTTAGATGCACAGGGCAGGAGCGTACTATTATATACGGTCATCCAGAGTTTATCTCTAGGGCTGTCCTATTACGGTTAGTGAGGTTTTTGTGATGAGTGCAGCAGGGATATGGCCTGATAAAATAAACAGGGGACTGAAGGGCTGCCATCCAAATGAATAGCCCTGTTCTGACTAGTGCTTCATCACTAGCCAAAGTCCCTTGTCTGATTTTCGGCTCATCAGTGAACACAGTACTTGACAGTGAACAGAGGACTGTGTTAGCAGATGGATCACTGATTTTAATGAATTTATTCAAAAATAGATGAAATATGCAATTCAGACATACAATGATTTCAATACACTTCTTCAGTAAAGAGCATATTTTGAATTTCTGTATTAAAAGCATGCTCCAAAAATGTCAAGGTCATACAACTGTCTTGATATTGTAATAAAAAAAAATAAAAAATAATAATAATAATAATAAAACAAATGATTAAAAAGTATTTTGGCATCATCTATTATTATTATTATTTTATGGGATAAAAGAAAGAATATTTCAACAAAACTGCTTTGTTGTTTAATAAAAAAGTCATGTATAGCAATTTTTTAAAAACATGTGGCCCAAACAACAAGCAAAAATACAAAAACAAACAAAAAAAAAAAAAACAGAAAACAGAAAATGATTTCATACAGCACCCCTGCAAGTCCTCATGACTGTGTGACACAGTATAATTATCCGAAAAATTAAGATAATTTAACTTTTTATGACAATGCACAGTTAGTTCACATTGTAAAATGTCATGTAGTGTGACCCCCCAAAATTTACTGACATTTATGAATGAATAATAATAAAAAAGATGTTTAAAAGGATTTTTTAAAAAATGTATTAAAGGAGTACAAAATGTTATCTACTTTATGTACATTTTTAAATGTAATTTTATTTATTTTTGTTGAATATATTTGATGGATGCACCAAATTACATTTGTAGAGTCATACTGCAACTTTTCTTGATTTTTTTTTTTTAACCAGCATGAATACAAAGAGTACATTTCTAAAAACTTGGCAATGTTTTAAACTAGAGTGTTTTTTCTTTATCTCTCGCACTCTCATTCCTATCTGTAGTCTGTCTTCAAAATTTATAAAGTTAAAACACTCTCTGAAATGAGCACTGAATGTTTGTCTTCCAATTTTCAGCATTCATAAAGTCAGCTATTATGTTTTACAAAATTCATTTTGAGAGACACTTCAACAGGATATTGGGTGGAGATGAACATACTCTTAAGAGTTTCGAGATCAGACATCTCGAGTGTTGCTTTATTAGGACGGAAGGTGTCAAGTGAAAGTTCATATGAAAAAACATCAATGTTTTAAAACGGAAGTGTGATATTTAGCATGTCTTGTTTTGTGACGCACAGACTCGTGTGCACTCCAGACCACTGACTTCCAATATACATCAAATACACATACAAACACACTTCTCCAGCTGTGCCACTGATTAAACTCTGCACTCCTCATACAAACAAGGCCAGGATACACCCGTGAGGAGCTTCCTTTCTAAACCTAAGCATAATCCACATACTTTTCCTGTTTAACAAAAGGCAAGGTCCTCTCAGAGAACCTTGTCAAGGCCACTTAAATGATGAGACTTTGCAGAAGTCCAAACCAACAAAGAAAAAAAAACCTTCTAGTAGTAGTAGTAGATAACTTTATTATCCCGTGGGGCAGTTAGGTTTGCAGCACAATCGCATAGGCACTTTATGACAGGACATCAAACATATAACACCAAACAATTAGTCCATACATCAGACACAGACAGACATAACATAAAAAAATGATGATGCAAATGTCATTACAAAAAAAGGGGTACACTTCAAAAAAGGAGACAGGAGGTTCTTGTTTTCAACACTACTGGAGGCTTGCAAGGTGAGGACAAGCAAAAGTATACAACGACCAAGGAAGTGCCTGGGCTGATTGAAACGGCTCTGAAGCCATTTCATCAAGACAAGATGTATGCCCTTAAGGCCGAAGACGGGAACAGAGAGTAAAGGCAAAAAAATCTGCTCTTTATTTAAGCGAATTCCAGAAATCTAGACTGCTTCAATTATGGTTAAACATCTCCATTTCTTCTTTTCTTTATAAATAAATGTCCAGACATAAGCACTTAAAATAAGTGAGAACATGTTGCTCAGTTCATCCACATTTAATTCATCTTAATGCATTGTATTCTACTAGAGTGAATGGTTAGCTTGTGGGTCATATGGCTGAGGAATCATAATCATGAATGATTCTATTTTTCTTGCAGCTACTTCTCACAAAATGGCCATTTGATGACAGCTCTTTTGGACTCTTCCTGTGTAAACTGGTGCCTTTCCTCCAGAAAGCATCTGTTGGGATTACAGTACTCAATCTGTGTGCTTTGAGTGTGGACAGGTAAATCACAGCTTCACTATTTTGATGTCAAAGTGTACATATATGATTAAAAGTTGCTGACATACTGTATAATTATATATATATATATATATATATATATATATAAAAAATCAAAAACAGTGGTTCTTGACAGACCCATTTCAGGTCTCAGTCGGGTGTGTTTGATTAGTGAGACATTGAAAATGTTGGGGGACAAAACAAAACAAAACAAAACAAAACAAAAAAGTTGAAATACTGACCACTTTCAGTGTTTTGTTATTCTACAACTCATTCACTTTTTGCCTTTTATAGAGTTTTTCTTCAGATGGAGTTTTTCTCCAGAAACGCATATACAATCTAATAAAATAAGGGTTTAAAATCCTTTTGCCCACAAAACCTTCTCTAGTTTGACAACCTCTCACAGTGAGGTTCAGGTTCAGATTTCACTGCTGAGGTCTTAAAGTCAGGGATGGACAAAGGTCAAAAGGTCTTTAACTACCAAGCCATTTTGACTGATTTAGTCATTATAATACAAAAAAATGAATACTTTTTCCACAATATTTGTCTAAGTAATACCAACTAAATGCTACATAATGTGGAATCAATCTGCAATTGCATACATTTTTATTCTGAAACAAAATGCAAAGAGGTCATTTGTCAAGTAACTTCAAATTTTTGTGAGCCAAAAAAACAAAACGAAACATACTGACCACTTTCAGTGTTTTGCTATTCTAAAGCTCATTTCGGAAACTTTTTGTGTTTTCTAATTTATCAGCATTCTCAGAGTTTTTCTTCAGATGGAGTTTTTCTCCAGAAATGTATATATAATCTAAGAAAATAAAGCTTGTAAACTCTTTTGCCCACAAAAAAAAAACTCTTTGTATTTTTTTCAAGCTGTATTTCCTGTATCATCTTGATCAGGGTGGTTCCCATGAAAACCATCTCAGGAAGCAGTGCATTTGCTTGTGGTTTAGGGGAAAAGGCGGGACGTTAACTTGTCAAGTTTTTGATGAATCAGGGCACTTCCTCCAGTTTATAAGGTCAGCTCTAATGGGCACCTCTCATTAGAAAGTATTTTCCTCATTAGGAGGCAGAAGCCACCTGCCCACCTCAGTTTAATCACTACTGTAAAGAAGAAGAACGGATAGCTATCTTGTCCTATGATTATACAATAAAACTAAACTAAGACATTATCCTTTGGCCAAGTTAAGTGTAAGTTTAAAAAAAAAAAAAAAAAAAAATCAACTGAAAACAATGAAATTGAAATTAATTTACCTTTTGACAAATTATCTCAACACAATGTGAGCTCTTTCTGGTTAAAAAAAAACAAAAAAACCAGACAATATTATATTCTTTCAGACAATATTTTTTTTTTTTTGAGTAAAAGATGTTTCATTGTCATCCAGCACTATAAAAGAGCCACAAATGTCTAGCAGCCTGTGGCAATTTTTAAAGAATGAATCACTTGAATCAAACATCGTCTGGCCTTAATTTCACAACAGCACAGCCGCTTTCAATTAGTTTGTGAATCATGCCGAGGAAATGTTCTGCACATCTCGTCCGATTCGTGTTCCCCATGTTGCGTGAGCTTACATATCATGTCTTTCTCATCCGTCTGAGTGTTGGCAAAGTGGATACATCTCCACTTAGTGAAATATAAATGCCCCATTGTTGTTAAACAGGAATATTCAAATGGATCATAAAAAAAAGATATAGCTACATATAAAATCTTGATGCACCGTTTTGCAGAAAAACCCACAAGAGAAAAGATATTAATGAAACAAACAAGCAAACATGACTTTGAGCAAAGGGAAACAAGCAGCCAGGCAAACCAGTGACTTTATCCAAACAAACAGCTGAAGTATATCTGTGAGCATTTTAGTAATATGAATATTAAAATGCAAAGCAGTCTTTTCATTAATCTTAGATCAACCTTTAAGCATATTGTAGCTATAAACCAGTAGCTGAATGTTGCCACAGCTGCACAGCGATTCAAAAGCTTTCCCACGCGATAGGAATCTGATCAGTCAAGCTTCGCAGGTGTTGACGTAAAAAAAAGTCTCTACATTCTTCTCTGAGGTCATTCACAGAAATGTTTAGTGCACATGAAGTGGAGCTTCAACGATATGTCTTTGTTTTGAAACAGATGAGCGATCGTCTGAGAGTTTTGTTAACGGTTGTTCCTTTTGTGGCTCAGGTACAGGGCTGTAGCGTCCTGGAACAGAGTGCAGAGGGTCGGCATTCCCCTCTTCACTGCCATAGAGATCTTCTCCATCTGGGTCCTGTCCATCATCTTGGCTGTGCCAGAGGCAGTGGTCTTCAATATGGTCACCTTTACCTACAAGAACCAAACCATTCGCACTTGCATGCTCAAGCCTGAAACTAACTTCATGATGGTACGCTCCAAACCGGATGGATGTCATGCAGACGTCTTTTCCCCTCATTCACATAAACACTCCAACACTTTGTAATAAACAGTGCATCCTGTCCGGTTGACCCTTAGCAGGATGCTATGCACTATTTCTGTGATCTTTAACAAACTTTGATCCTGGGAACAACATTTTGCGCAAATAACAGACAATACCGGGGGATAAGCATAAAAACCTTTTGAGTTTTCTTCAGTTGCACCATGTAGGCGATATCTGGAGATTTCTTTCTCTTTGTTCGTTCCAAAGAAGTAAATTGATAACAGACCATGAGTGTAATTACAAGATGATGTAGCTCTCTCAAGCAGAGCCATATGTGGAGATGAGAAACAGAGTTCATTCTCTCATATGAACCCTGCCATTAATCACAGAAACAAAAGACAATTCAGATGAGACTCAATACAGCACAATTCAATTATAAAAATTTAATTAACATTGTGTTGAGGTCACTTTGTGCAAAAAATTTTTGGGACCTAGGGATAATGGTCAGCGAATCATTTTTACAAAATAAACCCAGTAAGGTGATCAGGACACAACGCAAAATTATTTTCTCCTAAAAGAAAGAAAAAAAAAAACAACTAAAAGAAGTTTCCACTACTTTTCATGGACTAGTTAGCTAATATATACCACAGTTCAAAAGTTTGGGGTCAGTCATATTCTTACTGAACTTCAGCTAGAATTTAGTCTCTTTATCGTTATCATCTCTTTATTTTTCTTACCGGTTCATTGCTCTTCTGGCTTCTAAACATCCATCAAAGGTCTAAGCTCACCATTAAATCAATGCTGAGATCTTCTGAGGCCATTTTTGCTACTTTTACTCCTTAAAATTAACTGTTTTAAATAAAGTTGGCATTATCATATAAAAAGGAATTTAATAATCGTTGTGACAACTCAGCCCTTTGCTTATCTAACTTCATGACACATTAACTGTGTTTGTTTACTGTAGATGTAACAGATACTGTATGTGTTTTATCCTCTCTCAGTTCTACGTAAATTGGAAGGACTGGTGGTTATTTGGCTTTTACTTCTGTGTGCCATTGGCCTGCACAGCTATTTTCTACACCCTCATGACATGTGAAATGCTCAGCCACAGAAAAGGAAGCCTTCGGATCGCCCTCAGCGAACACCTTAAACAGGTAAGAAGTCATCCTTGATACTAATGATTATAAACTTCCAAGTCTGTATGATAAAAACATACTAATAATACAGAACAGTAAAAGTTTTTGCTTTTAGACTGTATTATTGTCTTTATGAACACTTAGATGATATCATGGCATACGTTTTAGCCTGTCTTGTATGCACTATTGTGGGTAAAGCCTTTGAGTTTTAATATGAGAGTATATTATATAACACTGAATATACTGCTGTTCTAATGGCTTGTTTATGCTCTACAGCGGCGTGAAGTGGCTAAAGCAGTCTTCTGTTTAGTGCTGATCTTTGCTCTTTGCTGGTTCCCTCTTCATCTCAGTAGACTGTTGAAGAAAATGGTTTATGTTCCAAATGATGAAAGACGTTGTGACCTACTAAAGTGAGTGAGCCTTTGCCAATTTTGACTCTTAACAGTGAGTGGACTGATTTATTTTATACCTTACATACTTGTGCTGCTTGTGCATAAGGTATTTTTCTGACGTAAAAGTTATAGCTTGTACTCTAAAGTGTTTATACAGTTGTGCTCGTAAGTTTACATACCCCTTGGAGACTGATTTGTAGCATTAAAAAAACAGTAAGTAAATAAAATCATAAAAAGTAAATTTTTTCAATTATATATATATATATATCACTGCTTGTTACTTAATTTACACAAGTTTACAACTTATCATATAGATCACATAAGGCTATAGCTAATGATGCTCAAGGTGTTTTTTATTAGGTTTTTATGATCTTTCTTAGTAAAAAAAAAAAAAAAAAAAAAAAAAAAAAAAATA
>JAFVLL020035989.1:106775-125256 GCA_021397915.2 Tor tambroides | reverse complement strand
CACACACACACAACACAACACACACAAAACAAAAACACAAACACACACACACACACACACACACAAAACACACATACATTGTAATTATACAAGTTAAGTTATAAAAATACTAATTTAAAATAATTATAAAAATTACAGTGCATTAAACTTTAGGGGGACGATGACAATTTGTCAGATAATGTGTGCTTTTTTTAATGAAGGAATAGAAGGAAAAATCAAACAAAAACTACAAAAGTTTACACTGCATTCAATTCCAGATACAGTGTGTATAAACCGTGGTACCATTTTACCAAAATTAACCTGAAAAAACTATGCATATTGCAGGACTTTGATAAATCATAGCACTTTGAAGTTGAATAATACTATTAGGCTGTTTTATGATTCCTGTTTTTCATCTCCAAATTAGAAGACCCCCTAAACTGATAAGATGTTTTATACAATTTAAGAAACTTATTTGCACACATGCTCCTAAATACAATGTACAGTTTGCACACATTTTTAGTCACAAATGTGAGTAAAATTCTCGCACTGACAAGCCCTGTAAGATGCATATTATTAACTTTCATTTTGCTGTCAATCTCACTAAAAAAAGAAAGAAAATCACCAAAATTATTTCAGACAAATTACACAATTACTAATTTAAAATAATTGTAAAAATCCTATTTAAAAGTATTAAATACACATAATAAATCAAAACAATCAAACAATAGAAGACATTTAAGGTTAATACTTGACAAAAAAAATCAAAAATTCAGGTGCTATTTTTAAAAAAAGCACCTCGTTTTAAACCAGTCACAAAAACACTGAGGAAGTTCGTTTATTCACTGGCACAAATGAATGTGATTTTGACTGTAAAGTGTGTGTTGAGGAGGAGCCTACTGGAGCCATGCTGTCTGTCCATTCTCCATGGCCAACCTGAAGCCTCTTCACACTGTCAATGTCATCCAGCACCTTCACCAGCTCCCCCACAGCAAACGTGTTCACCTGCACACACACCAATGGAGAGGAGAGACTCTATTACAGCAACACACACCCTGAAAGACCAATTAGTCAAAGTCGTCAGAGGCTTCAGCTAATCGCCAGTCCAGAGCTCATTCGTCCGCCATAAGCAGACTGAAACAGGCACATCTATTTACAGCTCGCTTTTACACAAACAGAGCAGTTCATGACAGGGACAGTCTAACTAAATATAAACAGCTCCAGTACAAACAGACTGATGTCCAGTGTTCACACAGGGTTTCTGTGAGGATCTGCTTGCCTTGGTCAGGGCTCCGGGGTGGAAGGTCCAGCGGATGTTGTTGCTGTACTGGACCCGCACATCTCCACGGTCCGTTATCCTGTGCACGGTGCCGATTCTGGAGATGTACTACCAACACAGACCACAACAGAGTCAAACACAGGCACTGATACCAAACACTTCACAAAGCAAGACAAACGTTTGGGGGACAGTGACATTTTGTCAAATAATGAAAGAATAGAAGGAGAGCTCAAAAAAAAAACTACAAAAGTTCACACTGAATTCAATTTCAGATACAGTTTGCGTAAATTGTGTTGTACCAAATTACCAATATTAACCAGAAAAAAACTATGCATATTGCAGGACTTTGATCAATTAAAGCCCTTTGAAGTTTAATAACACTATTAGGTAGTTTTGTGATTCCTGTTTTTCATCTCCAAATTATAATACGCCCCAAAATGATAATTAAGATGGTTTTATAGCATTTAAGAAACTTATTAGCACACGTTCCTAAATACATTGTACAGTTTGCACACATCTATAAGTGCTCACACTGACAAGCCCTGTAAGATGCATGTTTTAACTCTGATAGGTCACTCTAAAAAATAAAGAAAGAAAGAAAGAAAATCACCTAAATTATTTCAAAATTAAAACAAAAACAGTAGAAATTATATTCTACATAAATACAATAATGTCTTTTTATTTATTTATTTAATTGCTACATTATTTTCATTCATTTTTGTTCCCAAAAAGTACTTTTGTACTTTATTTTCACATTTACATGACTTCCAACAGTTTTGTGGACAGATGATTACAGCATTTCACTAGATTTTCAATGACGTGTTTGTAAACCCGTTTTCTGCCAAAATAAAAGTTTGAGGCTTTAACATTCACAAGAAGTTAAAAGAAGTAAAGAAATTAAGACATAAGTATTGCAATTTTACAATACAAAATAATGAATATACTTACTATGAAATACTCATTTTTACATTTACTTCTAGTTTATAGTGCAGCTGTATTACAAAAGTAACACATTACTGTCTTAGAAATAATAATAATAATAAAGTCTTTTATTATTAAATTCCTTTTTTTTGACTTATTAAAAACACCAGTGTGGACATAACGTGGACTGAGACACTATCACAACTAAAAAGAGGCCAAGGTGCAGGTACAAGCCAATGCAAAGACGTTTTAAACGTGAAGAAAGTTATTATGAACAACTCACAAAGTAAAACAACTCATAACTACAATTACAAAAACACACAGGTACAACATTTTCTTTGAAATAAAGTGCACTGATGAAATCATGAGGTGAAAGTATTTTCACTTTACTCAAGTATCTGTACTTTATCAGAGTGTTGATGCTACATTCCAAAGCATAAATGTTGCACTTTTTACTGCACTGCATTTCATAAATAAAAGTTGTTGGGGTTTTTTTTACCTTTAACACTTAAGAACATTAAAAATGTAGTACTTTCTTGTACTCAAGTAAATCTTTGAATCATTTTTACTGGAGTAAAAGTAAGAAAGTACTAGATTTCTAATATAATTAAGAAATGTTGTTTTGGAATGTTGTGAAGTAAAGTTTTCCAAAGAAAAACACTCTGCTAAAGTACAGACATTTGAAAAGTACTTTTAAAGCAGAGTAAAAATACTTCACTACTAGGGTTGGGTATCATTTGAAATTTATCAATTCCGATTCCAATAAGATCAACAACAAATCCATTTAAAAAAAACTGTTAATCATTTAGATGTCAAACATATTTATTCTGTTTTTTTTCTCTATGGTTTTACCAAACAATACCACAGAAAAAAACTACTAGACTAATATAAATTTCAAACATTAAATGGTTAAAGACAAGTAAACAGTAAGTAATAAAATAAGTACAAACAAATCAGTTAGCAATAGCATAAATAAATACAACTGAACAAATTTCAGGTACAGAAATTGAAATCAAAAGTTTAAAAACACTGCATAGTTTTCTTTTCATTAAAAAAAAAATAGATTAATCCTCATTAAAGTTAAGATATTCAGTCAAGCTCGGTATGTCAGTAAGTTAGATCTACTAAAAGGATACTGGCAAGTGCCTCTTACACCTCGTGCTTCTGATATTTCAGCTTTTGTAACACCCGACAACTTCCTACAGTACTCAGTAATGGCATTCGGAATGCGCAACGCGCCGGCAACTTTTCAGCGGCTTATTAATATTGTTCTTGCAGGAGTCCCACAGTGTAATGCATACCTGGATGATTTGGTAGTGTATTCGACAGATTGGTCAGAACATGTTTCTTTGCTACGAACTGTGTTTGATCGTCTTGCCAAAGCTTCACTGACTTTAAACCTAGCAAAGTGCGAATTTGGTCAAGCAACCATTATGTACCTTGGCAAAGAAGTCGGTCAAGGTCAAGTGCACCCGATCGAAGCAAAGGTGGTCATTATAGTCGAATTTTGTGGTTCCAACTACTCGCCGGGAACTTCGGAGATTTTTAGGTATGGTTGGCTACTATCGTAGTTTTTGTAAAAACTTTTCAACTATCGCACATCCCTTGACTTCATTACTTAGTCCATCCTGCTCCTTTTTATGGTCTGAGGAAATGCCAGTTATCAGTTGGAGGCTATCAAAACCTTCTGTGTAGCTACACTCAGTTTTAGCAAGCCAACAACTCTCTGCCCTATAAATTGGATGTAGGATGCGGAAAAGAAGCTTGTGCAGGCGAGTGTTATTTCAAGAGGTTATAATGGGCACTTCCATCATCCTGTTTTGTTATTTCTCACGCAAGTTCCATAAGCATCAATTGAACTTATTCGATCATTGAAAAGGAAGCATTAGCACTGTTAATGGCTTCTGAAAGTATTTTGATGCCTGGACAATGATCGAGTAGTCTTCCAGTTAGTGTGTTCAAGGATCATAACCCTTGGTGTTTTTAGTCGCGCATGTATAATCAGAATCAACGTCTGATGCGTGGGCTTGATTATGGCTGGGTGACTATAACTTAGTTGGTTAAGCACAAGAAGGGTGTGTGGATAATATTGTAGCTGATGCCTTGTCAAGAGTAAGTTATGTAACTGATCTGAGCAAATATGTTTAATATAGTTTGCTCTTATGGGTGGGAGTGTTACGTGCTCATGACAGGTGTGCTTGTCTTTTCCGTCCCTCTTGTTAGCTCTGTTGCTCGTTCTTAGGTTTCTGATTGGACGGGTCGCTCTGCTGATCATCGGTGTGATTATCCATTTCATCTAATCTGCTTTCACTCTGCCGGATTAAAGGTCCTCCCGCTAACTTCAGAAGGAAGCTTGTTTGTGCTTGATTGAAGTACAAAGCAGCCTGTACGCTTTTGTTTTGCTGCAATGAAGTCTTTTACTTTTCCGGATGTGATGATTAACACTTAGTCGGGCGGTGTATCCGAAGCATGGTTTGTTTTCTTCCTTGGACTAGGAAAAGATGGGAACAGGTAAGCATGTCGCGATATACACTTTTGGCTACTTAGGTAACATAAGTGCTTAGATACATTAGGGAAGTGGGTGTGCGCCTAATCTTACTCTTGCTATTACTGTGAGAATAGGGGAAATTTAGAGCGCGATACGCTTGAAGATCTCTTTCGGTTCTTTTCATATTTTTTTTGGTTAGTTAGGCGGAAGGTTTTGGGGAGCTTCTATGGGAATTATTTGCTCTGTTTTGTTCTTTGATTTGGGCGCCACTTAAGTTCTTTTTCCCTAGGTTGATTTCTGCTTTTGGTAATTTTCTTAATTTCATATTTTTATTATTTTTTTCTTTTATTATAATTTTATCCAGCAACTGTAAATAGCGTATCCCATTCATAGTTTCTTGCTGCTTCACTATGTGAATATTTCAACTGCTTTCTATTCTGTGTTTTTGGTCATTTCTCCGCCTGGTTCCGTCCATCCACAATAAATCATTCTCTAAGTGTTACTAACCAACCTAGACTTTTCAAGTTCGTAAATGACTGGGGCTAATTTTTTTTTGTCTTTTTGATTAACATGACAGGCAGCTGCTGCCATTAGACGGCTTGCCCTTAACACCTAAAGTAATGAGGGATCTGTAATATTGTTACACGTGCATTTTCTCATCTGTTTACGCTCACTTAAGATAAAAAAAAATGGTCATGCTAAGATGATATACTGATGTATTTTGCATACTGGTTGATAAATGTGAAAGAGAAGTCAGTTCTGGGCCGGAGCCACTTTCTTTTTTCCACAGTACACAGAACGCCGGAGAAACTGGACACAGAACCGCATCAGAACCGCTGTTCTCTATGCTCACGCTTCAGATGTGCTATTTCAACGCAAATAGTGCTCATGTTCTTCCTCCTGCTTTTTAAATAGTTTAAAATCACATTAAAATGCGAATGCAGGAATCGTTAAACGGAATGGAAATGCACGTCTTATCGAAATTTGGAACCGGTTCTCGATACCCAACCCTATTCACTACTGTCCGCCTCTGGAAATCAGGAAGATTTATTAAAAAGTGAACACAGCTGATCTTCACCTCTGCCATTTTTGGGTTCCAGCCGCCGTGACCCTCCTGCATCTGTCTGAGGATGTCCACCTCCAGCAGACACTTGACCTTATCACCCTGCTGGAACGAGTGAGTGTCTGCGCTCTCCTGCCGCTGCAGCTCCGCGTGCTCTCCTACATAACACACACAACACACACATCAGAGAAAACGCTAAATCTCATCGCCTTTCTCGGTAGGCCACAATGTAACACGACAAAACAGGTAAAAATCAGAATTTTTTTTTTAATATAAAATAGATGCTTTTATTGATGGCAAAAATTGTAAATGTATCTGTAACACTCTTGTATTTGTGTTAAGCAAATGATTTGCTCTATGCAAAAATAAGTAATTCTTATGAGCTGCAGGTCAGTGTCAAACACACTCGCTGGCTCTTACCTAATTTGGGCAGATGCTCCTTGTAGTAGTATCCTCCCTGCACATCCGACACGTATTTGAGGTCCACCTTGCCCTTGTGGCCCATTCTGTAGACGTTTGTGGCTCCATTGGACCAGGTGACACTAGCCACGCTACGGCCCGATTCCTGATCCCATCCACGAATATCACACACACACACACACACACACACACACACACACGCACACACACACGCACACACACACGCACGCACACACGCACGCACACACACACACACGCACACACACACACACGCACACACACACACATACACATATAGAGAGACAGAAGCAGCACAGGGCAGGAGACTCAGACTCAGATCAGCAGCTTTGAAGTATATAAACATGAGAGACGGGAGAAATCGAGTTTAAAACATGCATGCATTTTGTCTGAAAGAAATTAGAAATATCAGATCAGAGCAGAGTCAGAAAATGCATCTGAGGGGAATTAAAATATTTCAGATATGTGAGTGCAAAAAAAGGGTCTCTGTAGAGAATACCTGTGGAGATATTTTGTCACATTCTTTTTTCAGGAAATTAGAAAAAAGTCGGCTCCAAAAATACAAAAATGTAACAACAGAATGTGATAGTCTGTTATTAAATTTTTGTATTTCTGGAGCCCAGGTGTGCCGACCTTTTTCTATTCTCATGATCAGTGTTGGGAGAAGTTACTTTTAAAAATAATGCATTACAATATTGCATTACTCCATAAAAAAGTAACTAATTGCACTACTTATTTACTTTTTATGGAAAGTAATGAATTATGTTACTTTTTTGTCACCTGAGCTGGGCTTGCTTATTTATTTTTAATAACAGAAAATCCTAAAGTTATATTTTTGGCCATTATAAAGGCCCTTTCACTAGGGGTGTGAATTGGCACTGGTCTCACGATTCAATTCGATTATGATTATCATGTCAACGATTCAATTCAATTCGATATCACGATGCATCACGATTATATCAAATTTATTTTGTGCATTTTTATTAAATTATATAAGCAGGCTACTTTTTTTAAAACAATTATGTTAATTAATTAATTAATTAATTAATTAATTTATTAATATATAATTAATTATTGTTAAGAATTAAAAGTAAATATAGCTTCAAAAACTACAAGCAAATATAAAGTAATACAGTAAAGTGGGGGGGGGGGGGGGTCATAGTCATAATTATGTGGGGTGGAAAGATTTTCATGTGATTAGAAAAACTCCAGGGAGCAAATAATGCCTGTTTCTGACACGATCAGAGTAAAGAGATGTAACAACTAAAACACACCAGTTATTATCAGATCTAGTGTCACTTTTTCAGTCAAAAAAAAAAAATACTCAAAAAACTATGGCAAACACAGCTGAATCTCACAAAACCTCAAGATTTACCCCAAAATCACAAGACCAAATAAGTAAGCATATTTTGCATGGAGAAAAACAAATATATTTTATGAACATTGTCAATCATAATCATAATATTTCTTTATCTTATTCGTAAAAAAAATCTTAATGGTCCTAAAAGTAGACTTCATTTTCTTTATGCAAAATATGTGCACAGTTGCAATGAAAATGTCATAATGCAAACATCTTAGTCTTAAACCCTGAGAAAAGGTTTTAATTTCTTAATGGAAAACACACTTTTTCTTTTGATTTTGGGGAGAATTTTGGACCTGGACATCATCACATCTCCTACAGCAGTGCTTCTCAACTGGTGGGTTGGTCGTGGAGAAACCACATCAACAACAAAACAACCTCATTCTAAATGTTTTTCTGATGCGAGACTTTTATTTTAAAAGATGTGCATGAAAGCCGTTGACACTTCTGTCAGATGCAGTTTAAAAGAGTGCCTGAGAAAAACGCGCTGTCCTGATTCAGCATGCGGTCAGATGAGATGTTGACAGGCTTAACGTCAGTGTCATTATTCTACTGTTATTTCGTAACTTATGAAGTAAAAGACTCTCACCTCAGAGCTGTTATATCGCGCTTGTATCGCGCACTCTTCAATAGCACAATGCATATCACTTCACTAAAGCGCAGAAATTATACAAGCATGCAACACGTGAAATAAAAGTACAGTACCGATAAATCAGATAACTGGTACTGCGTGTGAAGGTATGATATTCATTCTACTCAGGAGCAGTTTCAATGTTTCATTAACAGTTCATGTTAGTATTGTATATTCACCATGGTAATGGTTGTTTCCATAACCCAAAAATACCATGTTATTTTCACTTTGTGTCATTTTGTATATGTTTAAATGACTGTGGTGGCTCATACCAACTTAAATGTATAAAAAAAAAACTAGTTTGGGACTGCTATTTAATAGCCTTACCTTATAGGCTAGTATTAGTCATGTTCTTAACAGTCTTACTTAATAAATTTGCTTTGATTTTGTTTTTTAACAAAAAATATATATATATGTAGTGGGTCGTGGCTTGATGACCATGGGAAAACATGGTTCCCAAGGCTGAACCAGTTGAGAACCACTGTCCTACAACATCTAATAACAACCATCACCAACTAACACACATGTTCAGAAACAACTAACAACACTAACGTCACAGCGATGACAGCCAGAATATGTTTTCAGATCACACACAACACAGAGGAACAGAGAACCTGCCTGTCTACAGACGTCTGAGAGGATCAGTCGATCAGCTCCACATGGACATTTTGACTCATTCATCACTGAAGTGATTATACATTTGAAAACACGAGACCTTTACACGAGAACATGTGCAAGTGTTTATAGAAACAGCACAATGGATGATAAAACAACACTGTCCAGCACTCATGAGCTCAAACATCTGAGCTGCCATAAAGTCCTCACATATTATCAACGTAAAACACAACAGCAAAGTCACTTTCCTTTCCAAAAGAATCCTGATTCCTGACCCTGGAGAGTTCAGTTTCAGCCGTTTCAACCAGAATTTACAGGTAAACCTATAGACCTTGACTGGCTTATTTAAGAGCATTTCATTCCAATTCAAACTAAACTCTCCAGGACCAGAAATGGTTTAGGCAATGATAAAACTGCAAATGTCCAACATGCCACAGATTTCAGCTCTTCTAGTGAATGAAATTCAAGTTGTGTGTTGTAAAGCTCTACAGATGCTGCACTGAACAGATCCAGAACATTCCTTTAAGCCTTTCACTGCAAAAAACTTTCCAGTTTCCAGTCAAAATATCTAAAAATTCTTAAATCAAGATGCATATATTTTTATAATTTGACTTATTTTAAGCAAAATGCACTCAAGTTAGTTTTTTTCCCCTGAAAACAAGACTAAATATCTTACGTCATTTTTCTTATCTAGTGAAAGCATCTTGATTTAAGGATTTTTAGATATTTTGACTGGAAACCAGACAAAAATACTAAGTAAGATAAGCCTTTTTTGCCATGTTGAGACGCGTCTGAACTGAAATCAGAGGTGTTAGCGAGTGAGTCTCACCGTCTTGGTTGCCCCAGTCCCAGTCGGGCCCCCGGACCACCTTCACCCCCTGGAAGATTCCTTTCAGGATGATTCTGGACAGGTTCTGTCTCGGCGTCAAGCTCACTCTGAGTTTGAGAGAGGAAAGAGCGGGTTATTAACCTGAGGAAACCTCCAAGATCTGATCTGCTTCATCCAGTTCAGCTCATTTTTCACAATCTTCCCTTTGTCAACTTGATTCGTTTCACAAATAAACGATGCTTTGCAGAGGCTTTCATTATGACTGATGCTAATACAAAATGTGCATTTAATATTAAATATTGAAACTAAAATTAATTTGATTCTACATGCAAATGCATTAGAATTCAATGACCTGAGGGAAAAACAACACTTTTATTTTTTAGGTATACACTACCAGTCAAAAGTTTCTGAACAGGAAGATTTTTAATGTTTTTAAAGAAGTCTGTTCTGTTCACCAAGCCTGCACTTATTTGATCCAAAGTATAGCAAAAACACTAACATTTTGAAATATTTTGACTATTTAAAATAACTGTTTTCTGTGTGAATATATTTTCAAATGTAATTTATTCCTGTGCTCAAAGCTGTATTTTCAGCATCATTACTGCAGTCTTCAGTGTCACATGATCCTTCAGAAATCATTCTAATATGCTGATTTACTGCTCAAACATTTCTTCTTATTATTATCATTATTACTATTATTGTTATTATTATTATTATTATTATTATTATTATGTCGAAAACAGAGTAGAATTTTTTCAGGTTTCTTTGATTATTAAACCTTTATTTAACCAGGAATTAAAAACTCCTGAGATTTAAAATCTCATTTACAAGAGGGTCCTGGCCAAGATAGGCAGCACATATAGTTACACATAAAACAAAATACATTAGTTTACATACACAGAAACATACACAATTCAATTTAAAATATTTACAATCAAGTGACTCTACAACTAGATCCGCACTACCTAAAATCATTTAGTGATACCAACTCTTTAAAGCATAGCTTATCTTGTAATTGATTCCAATCAAATGGAGCAGCATAACTAAATGCCCGTTTACCCAAATTAGTATGAACTTTAGGGATGCTTAAAAGATAATAGTCTTGTGAGCGAAGCCTATAATTCTTTACACCTTTTTGAAAGATATTCTGCTGTAAATACGAAGGAAGCAAACCTAAAATGATTTTATATATAAATAAGTACCAATGCTTAAGTCTACGGGATGACAATGCCGGCTATCCAACCTGAGAGTACAATAAACAATGATGAGTAAGGGCTTTTGAATTTGTGATGAACCTTAATGCTCCATGATGAACTGAATCCAACACCTGTAAACAATGCTTAGGTGCCTGCATATATATGATATCACAGTAATACAACACTGACAAAAATGTAGCTTCTACCAATCTCTTCCTTGCTGCAAGAGAAAGACAATACTTGACTCTAAAAAAAGGCCCAGTTTCGACTTTAACTTCATCACAAGGTACTGAATATGAGGCCCAAAAGAAAGAGAATAATCAATTAAAAACACCAGGTATTTATACTTGGATACTACTTCAATTTCCAAACCCTGAAGAGTAGTTGAGCATAAGTTTGAATGTGCAGACTTTCTTTTTGTAAACATCATAAGTTTAGATTTCTCCGCATTTAGAACAAGTTTTTAATTGCTCAGTGTATGCTGAACTGCATCAAAATCAGATTGAAGATGACTCACAGCCTGATCCAATGTTGGTGCAGAAGAGTAAATCACCATATCATCAGCGTATAGGTGAAAACTTGAATGTGCAAGGTTATTCCCAATATTATTAATATATAAAATAAATAATAATGGCCCGAGGACCGATCCCTGTGGTACGCCGATCTTTACATTCCGAGTACTAGAAGTGAGTCCCTCTATATTTATACATTGAGATCTATCCGATAAGTAATTAACAAACCATCCAACAGTATTTACTGATAAACCTACACTAAGTAGCCTCAAAATTTCATGATCTACAAAATCAAAAGCCTTAGATAAATCGATAAAAAGAGCAGCACTATGGTTTTTATTATCCAATGAAACCATTGAATCATTTAATACTTTTATAATTGGTGTGGATGTACTGTGTTTTTTCCTAAAACAGGATAGGAACTCTGATAAGGCATTTTTAGAAGATAGAAACTTTTTAATTGATCATTCACAAGCGATTCCAAAACCTTTGATAAAATAGACAATTTTGAAATAGGCATATAATTATTCAATACAGTTGGATCACCCCCTTTAAATAATGGCCGAACATAAGCAGTTTTCCAGGTAGAAGGAATGTAATTTGTAGATAAAGAAAGATTAAAAGATAGGTTAGTGGTGGCGCAATAAAATCAGCTGCCAGCTTTAAGAAATGTGGATCCAACTTATCTGACCAGCCTGTTTCCTACTATCTAAAGATTTAAGTGCCTTATTAACCTCTGAAACTGTTACTGGGTTAAAATCAAATAATTGGTATAGCTTAAAATGATTTATTAAAATGAGGAATTATCACGGGTCAAATTTTGGGACTCATAAAGTGTACCAGTGGCCACAAAATGTTCGTTTAAACAATCTGTTATTTTAGCTTTATCCATAATTTTACATGAATCCTTAATAATACATGATGGAAAATCTGAATTTGAATTACTTCCAATGAGACTTTTAATATTTTTCCAAAAAGTTTTCGAATTATTTAGATTTGAATTTTCTAAAAGAAAGTAGTCAACCTTAGCTTTTCTAATTGCAGCAGAGGACATATTACGCAATTGTCTGAAAATCAACCAATCTTCGTTTAGATTATTACTTCTGGCTTTAGACCAAGCCAAATTACGTTGTCAAAGTAAATTTGACAATTCGGGGGTAAACCATACATTATGTCTACCTTTAACTCTAAACTTTCTAAAAGGAGCATGCATATTTATAAAATAGGTAAAACTTTCATAAAAATAATTCCATGCACTTTCAACTTCTGGAATAAGATTCATTTTTCCCCAATCAAAATGATATAAATCATGTAAAAAAGCTTGTTCCTTAAAGTGTTTCATATCGCGTTTAGTAATAATACATGGTTTAGATTTGGGAATTTTTGTATTCCTAACCGTAGCAACTACACAGTGGTCACTTATATCATTAGCGAATACAGATGCCATGGAATATTTATGAGGGACATTAGTTATAATTAAATCAATTAATGATGACTTTTCAGGACATTTTAAATTTGGTCTAGTTGGACTATTTACTATCTGAAAAGACGACCGAATTACAGTATGCTTTTAAGATACTGGTTGCAACCAGTTCCAATTTAAATCACCGATCAGAACTAATTCTTTAGGGTCTAGATCTGATATTATCTGTGCCAAGTAGGGCTGTAGCTATCGAATATTTTAGTAACTATATTCTAATCGGAAATTTATCCATTAATCGAAATAATCGGATAAGCAAACGACTTTTCTTTTATTGAAGAGCAATACTAAATATACAAGAGAAAACAAGGCAGGTCTCTTAAAATTTTAACAAGTAATTTGAGCCTTTTAGAGAAAATGAACATTTTTATTGCTGAAATTGCATATATTAATAACTGTGAAAAAACTAAACCCATTTAGTGCATTTTAATTGCCATATTACATTCAAATGCAAATAAAAATATATAAAAATATAAAAATCATTTTCAAATTACTTTAAAAAAGGTAAACATAGTACAACCTAAAACTAAGACATAAATCAAAATAACTGTAATAATAGTAAAAAAAAAAACCTAAACATTGTGCAACTTAACTTTCAAGTTTCAGCCTAACTACAGCTCAGGCATGACACAAGCCTTTACTTAGAAGGCTTTGTGGCTTTTGTAAGAGGCAAAAATTAGTGGACAGGAAGCTAACGTGGAACAAAAACCATACACATACATTTTTCAGCAACATGAATTTAAAGTTATTTGGAGAATAAACCCTCTTAAATGTCTCTATGCATACTGGTGTGTGTGAGATCCTTTAAAGGAGCGTGGTTGCAAACATGGTGCACAAACTTTTTACATACAACATATTTTAGGTGCTATAATAATTAAAGCTATGATTAAAGAAAATGACAATTATAAAGTTGCGTTTTATTTTCTGTCACCTAATATTTTATTGTTATTATTATTAAAATAGCCTTATGAAATGTTCTCTTTTTCCTCGGAAATTCTGTGTTGTTTATCTGGTTATCAAATGAAGGCATAAAATATTAATTTCCTTTATCTTTAAATTATTGAAAATTTAAACTTTTTGGCAAACAAAGGGGATTTACCTTTAAAGTTAAAACATGAAAGAAATGCTGTTTGATCATTCCTTAAAGTTTTCATAATGTATGTACATTCTGCTGAACAATAGTAATTTTTATTCAGTTATGAAAATTAGTAATTAGTAATGAAATAGTAATTTCTGCTGCAATGTCTTCAAATAAAACCGGACTTTTATTTTGACGGGTTGCCGTGAATACCTTAAAATTTCTGTGTGTATATGATATGACGCTAGTTTTACTCAAATGAAACGGGAAAACGCTCATGAAGTGACTCTCAGAACAGATCTGGAGATGTTGTTCGTGTGTTTATGTCCTCATTGAGACGGCAGACGCGAAAATCACTTCGCGAGCCACACGTGCTTCAGTCTGTGTGTGGTAAAGGAAAACGCGCGTCTCTGCCATTCATTCATACAGAGATATGATCGCGTAATATGAGTTAATGCTCATCAGATCGCGTAAATCAGTGGGAAATGAATAGAAATGATGATTCTGTGTAAAGAAATATCAAGTAAACATGTATAAAAAATATAAAAAACCTGGCAAAGCTATTATTATCAGCGCATGTGAGCAGATCAGTGAAGCAGATTTTAGCAGCGTTGCCCAGTACAGCTGTACTACAGCATGTCACAGCACAGTAACGCTACTGCAAACAGGAACAAGTATACTACATAGAAATTTCCTGTCGGTGCGTTATTTGAGCGGACTCTGCTTCTCCGGTGAGCATGAGCGGTAACGGAGCAGAATGCACACTGATAGAGCGGAATATTGAACGGAGCGTCACGCGGCGCAGTGATGAGAGTGAACCTGAACACTGCTGGGCAGCGCGGCGCGGCATATATTTTCGGCGGCCAAAAATTCAGTGCATCCCTATAAAACGATTCTTCGAGGCACATAATTTGCCTCGATGATTTTTTTAGTTCAGCTACCGAGAATCAGCCCTATAGTGCCAAGGAAGATAAGGAACATTTGTCGCTGAGGGTGGCCTATAGCAACCAACTAATGTAATATTGCAGGTTTTAGAAACCTCAATATTTAAAGCTAAAAGATCAAATTGATTTTTTACTGATTTAGATAAGTACATTCGTAATATATTTATCTTTAATAAAAACTGCAACTCCACCTCCTTTGTTAGATCGATCAGCCCTATAAACATTATAACCGACAATGCTAATGTCCTTAAGTTGAAATAGAATTTTTTAACCACGTCTCTGATAAAACCATAATATCTGCATCAGTTGTATCTGCCCAGATACGTAACATATCCAACTTTGTGAGTAAACTGCGAACATTTAAATGAACAATCCCAAGACCAGTCCTTGATTTAAAATCAGCAGGTGTGTTAAAACTTGTGACGACATCAGGGACTTGATCTGCTGAACATTTCCAGAAATCGAAGTAACAGTACAATAAGCGCCCCTCTGCAGTTTAGATTTTTTGGATAATTTTTCCTCCTTGTTAAGTTCCTGAAAGGAAACCAGAGAACTACCTGGAGTAACAACAAAATATTCTTGCACAACCATGATTCTGGCAACCTATCAAGTGCACAGGATCTAAGCTACTAACAAAAGAAAATAGTGGAGTAACACTCATATATTTTCGAGCTTTTGCCCTTTTTCAGACAGTTATCAACTGAGCATGTAGAACTTACAAGGAATTGTTCTACTCCGTGAAAACCTCCACTACAGCTCATCATAAAGAAAAAAAGAAATAATACAAAAAGGTATGATGCCATTTTTTAACTTATTCCTGATTTTGACACAATATACAATTTGTTGGTAAAAATTGTCCAGTATATCCCAGAAAACTCTCCCAAGGCCGTTTCAAATGGCGGTGATATAATTGTATCTCATGAAAGTTCCAGGGTTGAGGACTATTGAGACGATACTTCATCCGGTAAAGTGTGGTACTCATCAAGGCCAAACGATCTCACGACATGAATCCGAATTGGGGAATATGCTCCAGGAGATCCAAAGCCCGTCTTTGTTATCCCTTAAGGTGCGATACTCTTCAAGGCCAAAAGACATCACATCATAAATCCAGTTGTGAAAGATCCACTTCAGAAAGTCCAAAATCTGTCGAGGTCCCTTGTTCAATTTATAAAACCCTTAGAATTCTTCTTTTATATCTAAAAATAGTGTCTTAAAATTTATAAAACAAACGAAAATGATGCAAACTTAGACAACCACATGCTCAACAAACACAACAAAAAAGACATGCCGTCATCTTGGAATGTACCAAATGTGAATAGAATTGATGAATAGAAAGTTCAGAAGAACAGCATTTATCTGAAATAGAATCTTTTGTAACATTATCAATGCCTTTATCATGACTTTTGATCAATTTAAAGTATCCTAGCTAAATAAAAGTATTAATTTCTATAATTTATAGAAATATTTATAATTTATAGGTACAGTGTATAATGTTACGAAAGCTTTTTATTTCAGATAAATGCTGATCTTTGGATCTTTCTATTCATCAAAAAAAAATGTACTCAACTGTTTTAAATATTTATAATAATAACAATAATAATAATAATCAGAAATGTTTCTTGAGCGGCAAATCAGCATATTAGAATGATTTCTGAAGATTATGTGACACTGAAGACTGGAGTAATGATGCTGGAAATACAGCTGCAGATCACAGGAATAAATTACAGTTTAACAGACATTCACAGAGAAAATAGTTATTTTAAATAGTAAAAATATTTCAAAATGTTACTGTTTTTGCTGTACTTTGGATCAAATAAATGCAGGCTTGGTGAGCAGAAAGACTTCTTTAAAAACATTAAAAATCTTACTGTTCAGAAACGTTTGACTGGTAATGTACATATTAAAACTGTGGATAAAAATAGACTTGTAAGTTATTGATTAATTGATGATTATTTTAAATGACAATCACTTTTGAAAATTCCTACAGCAAAGTGAAACTGACATCCCTAAATCCCAATTTACAGTTTATTTGCATACTATAGCACTTTTCACAACACAATCACAAAAATTCACAGTTAGCTCAACTATTAGTAGCACTAGTTCTTGTAGAGCAAAGAGATTCACTTCCCAGGGAAAAGCCTCAGTGCATTGTAAGCGACTTCAGATTAAAGCATTTGTCAAATGTAGAATGTAGATGTAGAAACATGTAGAAACACAGAAGTAAAGGTAACCCCTGCACTGCAAGCGGCCGAAACTAAAGCTAAAGACAGCCGAACCAGAGGTTTGTTTTCTTCAGTTTGTTAAAACAAACAATGTCAAAATCACTCACTGAGAGCAATGAGAGGATGCTCACAGTCAGAGAAGACTGTATGTCATTATTTCTCATTTGTGAATGTGTGCTTGAGGACGTTGGACAGATTTTGTACAAGAGCAGCATAATGGGAAACACATGCTCTCAATACAGCTAATGACAGACAGGCTGTCTTATGTCAACAAACTAAAGCAGCCTTGGGAGCTCTTCAAGAGCGAGTTGCGAAAGACCTGTGCGCTAAACAACGAATAACAGCACATACCTTATAGTAAAGATCTGATCTGATCGGGGAGCAAAGGAACTGCCTATTCCCATAATGCATCCACAGGGTCAAGCATCAGCTGGACCTACTCCATCGGCGCCAGCAGACTCAAGTCAGAGATCTCTGCTCAGCTTTGATTTTCTCTTAAGGTCAGCCGTACGGAGCGGTAGTGTCACGTCCGTCCTTACGAACGCTCTCTCGCCATATGGCACCGCCTGCGCGGCTCGAAGGCTTAAAACACGATCAGGATAAATCTCTGAGCAGTGTCTCAGGTGCGTGTCTAAGATCAAAGGTAAGACGTAATCCACAGACTGTTTATGCAAACGCAACAGAGATGGACGACCTAATAACATCTCTCTCTGCACTGACAACATCAAGTAAAAAGTGTCATCTTGAAAAAATAACGTTTGTTGCCAAGGGTCGCACGGATTAAAGGTTTGACATACGTACAGTACCCATTTTATACTCTACCGATGTGAGCTCCTGTGATTATGACTTTCAAGTTGCAATTCTGACTGTAAAATATATGTATTTATGGCAGTGGCACACAGGATGTGAGAATGCCTCATTGGGTTTTGGGCTGTTTTTGACTGGCCATTGGGAATGCCAAGAGAATATTTTTCAAATGAAAGACAGAACAAGCACAATTTTTAAGCAAAACGCTTCACAAAAAGAGGTTTGTTATGTTTCAGATTTTGAAACAACGGGTCTAGATTTAAAACCATTGGCAGAACTCCACCTGCAGCTCCTCTACTGGTGCTCAATTATTAATAATGCTTCTTAACAGTTTTTGCTGCGTAATATTTTTGTGGAAACTTTCTTTGATATATAGAAAGTTAACTGAACAGCATTTTTTGACATCTTTTGTAGCATTAAAAATTAGAACTTCACTTTTAATCAGTTTAATGTGTCCTTTTTTAACTGTACTTCCCAAACTTTTGAATTTCCACAAAAACCCAACACAATGTTGCTAATAATCAGAAATGTTTCTTAAACTGCAAAAAATCAGCATATTAGAATGATTTCTGAAGATCATGTGACACTGAAGACTGGAGTAATGATGCTGAAAATACAGCTGCAGATCACAGAAATAAA